>CAUYLG010019731.1:0-112500 GCA_963573385.1 Cacajao melanocephalus
AGATGCTGGAGAGGATGTGGAGAAATAGAAACACTTTTACACTGTTGATGGGAGTGTAAATTAGTTCAACCATTGTGGAAGACAGTGTGGTGATTCCTCAAGGACATAGAAATCGAAATTCCATTTGACCCAGCAATCCCATTACTGGGTATATATTCAAAGGAATATAAATCGTTCTATTATAAGGACACATGCACACGAATGTTCACTGCAGCACAGTTTACAATAGCAAAGACCTGGAACCAACCCAAATGCCCATCGATGATAGACTGGACAGGGCAAATGTGGCACATATACACCATGGAATACTATGCAGCTAAAAAAAATGATGAATTCGTGTCCTTTGTAGGGACATGGATGAACTTGGAAACCATAATTCTCAGCAAACTGACGCAAGAACAGAAAATCAAACACCGCATGTTCTCACTTATAGGTGGGTGTTGGACAATGAGAACACATGGACACAGGGAGGGGAGCATCACACCCTGGAGTCTGTCGGGGGAAACAGGGGAGGGACAATGCGGGGTGGGGAGTTGGGGAGAGATAACATGGGGAGAAATGCCAGTTATCAGTGATGGGGAGGAAGGCAGCAAATCACACTGCCATGTGTGTACCTATGCAATAATCTTGTATGTTCTTCACACATACCCCAAAACCTAAAATGCAATTAAAAAAATATTTAATAACAAAATGCATTTGTTGTTGGATGAATGAACTGCTCACTTCAAACTCTTGCATTTGCTAAGTCCCTGGATAAAGAATTTCTGTTATGCACTGTTTTGTGAAATGCGAGATAAAAAGTATTATGAGCACAGATAATTTAAATTAGTTAATATATATAGATGTATTTTGAAACTCTGCTTGTATAAAACAAATTATCTTTACTAACTATATAAAAAGTAAACTGTATAATCTTAGTGTTCTTTCAATAGATGATGAATAATGATAATACCTTCATTCTGTAGAGTCTTCCCTGAACAAAGAAAAACAAATATATACATATCTAATACACTGTATTACATACATAAAATATATTTCATCATAGATTATATATTACTCTTTTTATCTTTCATATCAAGAGCAATTCAGAAACATAGTTTTAAAATTTTCTTCATATCTCTGGAAATTGTCAGCACAGTGTTTATTACATAGTAGATGCTCAATAGGTTTTATGAAAAATAAATGAATGGCTAAATGCATTTCTTTTCATTTGATTAATGAGTGTCTTAATGGCCATGAAGTGTG
Source organism: Cacajao melanocephalus (assembly GCA_963573385.1). Lineage (NCBI taxonomy): Eukaryota > Metazoa > Chordata > Mammalia > Primates > Pitheciidae > Cacajao > Cacajao melanocephalus. The sequence goes on from CAUYLG010019731.1 coordinate 1,246, forward strand.
GTGACCTAAAGAAATCAAAGATAAATAATAACACAAATTTAATTTTAGAACTTCATTGTCTTTAAGAAAAGGCTCATCTAAAGGCTTCTGGTAGGATATGATGCTTTAATAGCTAAAACTGTCATAAGAATAAGAGGTTTCTGAGACTCTGAATCAAGTCCAGGCAAACATAAATAACAATGAAATGATAATACAGTGCATGACCTGTTTGATATTCTTATTACTCTTCTGCAAAATTCCATGAGTATATTTATATTGCAGCCAATCCAAGACAATGTCAACATCTTGAGAATTGGTTTCAGTCTTTACTGTAATTGTGTCATTCATTTAAACATGCAAGATAATGCTGCTTAATCAGAAAATCATTGCTTCTTCAAAATACACGAGAGCTATTTTTTTCACTGCCAGATCAGTTGCTTCTGCTAATACAGAAAAACAGATACTCAATGAGACCATTCTGATATAAACCTAAAGGACTGATTAAAAAAGGTATTCATTGTAGGGCCACTCTGACTTTTGGTTCCTTGAAAATAGAGGGAAAAGTGATATATGTTGAACAAAAGAAAAAGAAAAATAAGAATGTTGTCCTTAGAGGCAAATCCAGCTTTTGAAATAAAAGTATGAAAGTTTAATTAACAAGTGTAGAACTCAAGGTGAAAATCTAAAGTCCCAAATTCTCAAGAGTATCAAAGAAGGCTTTCGTGTGTGTGTGTGTGTGTGTGTGTGTGTGTAATGGTGGCTTACAGGTTAAACAAAGCAAACGGAAAACTTGAAACCTCACACCCAGGTTCACACCCTGTTCCTGAAACTGATGGATGTGTGTCACCCTGAGGAGATAAACTTTTTTCTCATTGTCAACTTCATTCCTGTCTAGGTTGTGCATATGATAAAAGTCCAGAGTTGAGAGAATAGGAAAACAAAGGCCCAAACAACTTGGAAGCAATCAAATATTAATATATTGAGCAGACGAAGGGCTGAGGTACTTCGCTATCAGGCTGACCAGCTTGTTATAAACAAAACAGCTTTAAACCCCTGCTTCACTGTGTTCACTAATCTGGTGGCTGACCCTGTTCCCATTTCTGGGGCTGGGGGAAGGTCCTCGCTATCTGGAGACAATCTGATCAAGAGCCATAACAGGGACTTGGGTTCCCCTTAGGGGGCCCCACTCTCTTCGGGGTGATTGTCTCCTTGTATCTTAAACTCCTGACCCAGTCCAGCTTTTAATTCATTATTCATCAATTTTCTTAGTCCATTAAAAAAAAAAAAGTGGTAGGGTTGCTGCTTAAATAAGAAGGAGTGGAGGGTGGGGAGTAGGGAGAGTGGCATTCTGGAAAAAAAGGACAACCCTGTCAAAACATGACAGCCGATCCAATGCCTGCTTTATACTATTCATAGAAAATGCCAAATTCTGCAAATAGTAACCACATGTACATTGGCTTCACAGACTCAATGTTCTGCTGTAAAATGAGACGTTCTTTATTTTAGTGTGTCATCAAAGGCGGTGAAAATATCATTCTAGCCTTCTAGGCTTAACCCTGTGGACTCTGGATGGCTAGAAGTTTAATATGAGCAGCGCACAGAGCCAGTCAGCGCGAGAAGTAGCCCCGGCCCACGCAGGTCCACCGCACAGAAAGGAGATTCGATTCACAAATCTGTTACCCGGACGTTTTTATTCATATCCACGAGATCATTACAGCGACAAGCCCACATCTGACGTTTATGATCTTGTTTGCTTTGCCAAAGTGGAGGAGGGGGACAGACAGCTTGGGGGATCTACAGCAGGAGGGAAATGGCACCACTCAGACTCCTGTAAGCTCGTCAGCCAACGCAGGGATTCTGAAGACCTTTTTTCTCGTCCAGGCTCCTCTGGCTGGTGCATTCCAGGTTTTCTTTGGATGCATGAGTATCAGCTTGTTAGCTCAAATCTGTTGTGCAATTGTCCTTTTTGTGTGCCTGGCTGGATTCCCTCGAACTAACATTTAAAAGAGCCCATGCACAGAAATGAACAGGGGATAAAGATTTTGTGCACAACAGACCTGACTCAACCACAACCAGCTGGCGTTACTGCTGGGCACTCCTCTTGCCTAGGAATGCTTCTAGCACCTTCCGAATGACCATTGTCTCCGTAGATGCCTCCTGTTTATCTTCTCCTCCTTAACAAATAGTCTCTGTAGCGGCTGCAGTAAATCTCTTGCAGTCTGGAGGCTACAGCCTTTGGTTGTTTGTCCTTTTCCCTCCCTCCGCTTCTCCCTCCTCAGCCTGCCTGTGTTCTGTCTTTGACAATTATTTCAAAATGTCTGTACTTGGCCTCTTGATGACAAACAAAAGAGCCCATAAAAGCGCAAAGAAACTTCTATTTCCATTCAGACTGCAGTACACAGGCAGGGCAGCACGTCCTGGGGAAGGGGCATTTGCCTGATCTGTTTCCAAACTGAGGGGCAGATAACAAATGGCAGGGGCTTCTGCCTACCAGCCATCATGACACAGGACCCAACTCATCCTTTTTAATGGCAATAAATAAATGACGGAAGTTTTAGCCACCAGACTAGTGAATTGGTGGTTAAGCCTCAGGCTTTTATCTCCCTGACCCCTGTTTGAACTCAACCTTGGTTCCTAAGTGCAGGGCAGACAAAGTGGTGTGGGAGGAAGGTTTCTTATCGACATGAACACCCCTTCCAGCTTAACATAAAGAAATATGATGCCATGTGTGTGCCTGTGACTCGGAGCAGAAGAGGGTAGGGGAAGGATTTGTTGGGACAAAGTGAGAAGAGAGTTAAATACCAGCTATTATTTCTGGATGTCTATCCCATAGCTTAAGAGTTTAATAGAGAACATATTAATGAATTCCACTAGCACTTATAGAAGGAGGAGATTGTCAGTTGTGTGCAGACTGCTGGAGGTAGAAGTTTAAAAAGACAAACTGAGGATATTGGAAATGAAGAAGCCCAATGTTGGCACTAGCCTGGGGTTATACATATTGAGCCACGGATACGCCAGTTGCTGTGTTACAACACTTTATGTGCATTACTTCATTGAATCCTCAACAATTTTATGAATCAGGTACTCTTGTTTTCTAATTTTACAGATGAGGAAGCTGTGATTTAGAGAGGTTATATAACTTATCTAAGGTTAAATGAACGGAAAATGAAGCCAGGATCAAAATCCTCATCTAACTCTGTATTATATCACTTTCATGAAAAAAGTGCTTACTGCGTGAGGTTCTCTAGTTTAATAGATGGTTACCCCATTTCCCAGTCAAGATTCCATATGCACATTCTGGCAATTCCAAATGTATTCATCAGAACTGTGGGTCTGACTGTTTGAGATTAAGATCATATTATCTTTATGAAGTCCATTTTCTTATCTGAAAAATGAGTGCCATGATAATGATCTTCAATGTCTCTTGGTCTGACAGTTTTCAAAATGGTTTGGAGAATAAATATCTATATGGAAACTAGGTTTGGATGCCTTATAGGTGATAATTATTCATCATGCCTTCCAGCAAGATTCCCAAGTACTTTGTCTAAGCCAGGCTTCCAACATTGCCAGTAACATGTTGAGTTCTAGAGTAGTTCTAATTAGGTACACAGTACTATTCTAAATAGGAACAAGGCAAAGGGTGGATGTTGTTTCGTAGTGGTTGCTAAGGTGGATGATCAAGAAACATTGATCACATGGGATAGTGTACGTATTTGATGCCACAGAAATGCTTTCTGGTGTAATAGTTAAGAACAAGTAGGTATTTTAGGCATTTGTATGTTTGTTTTATTTTATGCCAAGGAAAAGCTTGGATAACTTGGATGTCAGAAGATCTAATCTCATGTCTCCAGCTACTTTCCTAGAAATCAATCCACCTGCTCCATTAAGACAGACCTCTGGGTGTAGGCTGTGGTTGTATGGTTGTCTGAATAAGACCAATGGAGGTATGATTCACCTAAGCAGCCTACCACAAGTTAATAAAGAGTGGCCTTTAGCTACAAAGACCCAAGTCTTAGGGAGTCTTTGAAAGGAGAAACCATGAAATACCTGGGTATGTGACTTAGGAATTGTAACATACCCAGGTATTTCATTGCTCAATGGACAAACCTAGTCATCTTGTGCCCCAGCTTCTGTTTACTCCCATTCCTTCTATCCCAACAAAATTACCCCTAACCATGCCTCCCATTTTAGCTTCCTAGGTTGCTGCTTTCTCTCTCTCTTTCCTTAAGGTTCACAGCTGACTCTCCTCTGAAGTATGCATTAAGACCTACATCAACCCTTTGCCTGATTGATTCTGTTGACTAGGAGAAAAGATGCTCTGACAGGAAATACTTGGGCTTGAAGTTTACCACACTTCAGCTTCAATCCTAAAATCCTGATTTAGTAGCATTTTGTCTTTGTCTCCTTTGCCAAGTTTTCTAGCTTCTTAAACATCTCAATTCCCCCATCTCCCAGAGTCACGAAAAAAACGGAACTTACATTTATAGTATCCAATGACACATCTAAATGGACTTGTAGTTGCTGCCCATTAAATGTGAATTCCTCGCTGTTTACATGCACACCTTGTTTTCTTGCACCTTGCCTCATTGTGCTTTGCAGATATAACATGTTTTTAACAAACTGAAGGTTTGTGGCAGCCCTGCATTGAGCAAGTCCATTAGTGCCATTTTTCCAAAAGCATGTGCTCATTCTGTGCCTTAGTGTCAGCATTTTTTAACAATAACTTATTTTTTCATCAAGGTGTGTACTTTTTTAGATATAATGCTGTTGCACACTTAATCGACTACAGTATAACATAAACATAGCTTTTCTATGCATTGGAAACCAAAACATTTGTGTGACTCTCTTTATTGCGATATTTGCTTTACTGCAGTGGTCTCTGCCTGTCCATGCAGAGCTTACAAATGCACCTTCTTTTGCTCTCCACTTCCTCTATGAAAGAAATGCAGAATGTTTATCTTCTATGCTACTTAGTATAGGAATCAGACACTTAATAAACACTTTGCTAATCAATAGGATGGAAGAATTAGCTAATAAATCCTTCACAGACACATGCAAAGTTTTGGCCAATGTGACCTCCTTAGGAGGCAAGGCAAAAAACTGAAGTTTCTTTTACTTGGGGAAAGTTTCTTCACCCTTCTTCCTGTAGTAATATGATTAATTAGCATGGAAATTTCTTTTAAAAAGCTTCCACACACACTGATGAGAAAAATAAGTTCACTAGGAATAAAGCAGGGTCCTATATATTATGCAGGATTGGTCTGGGTAAGTAACCTAAGGGTTGAAGTGAGTTCAAAAGAGCTCGACCAGGCTGGAAACACAAACCCAAGCAGTAATCATCACCTAGAGAAGCTGAAAGCACTTCAGATCTGGCTCTTTTTCTAGACTTTAGAAGAACAAAGGTCATGGAAATTTATTATTGGCAAGACTATAAATGTCTAATAAAAATAACTTGATTATGAGCTTTTCTAAAAAAAATTTCAGGTTTTACACAAATGCCTAAGCATAGAGTTTTAGATTTTTTCTTACTTTGAACATACTCCCCCATTTTCCTGGCAATATATCTTCATGTTTCTTCAAAAAGCCATTCAAGAGTATTTTAAGTAACAGTTTTAAACCTCCCCTCTGTTAAAAAAAATTTATAAAATTGCTGAAGAGAAATGAGATTGCTTTCTGGCTCCTGTAAAAATTGGGGATAATGTTTAACAACAGAAACCAAATGAGAATGCTCAGTTTAAATTCTGCACAGCCATGGCAACAACCAAATTCCCAAGAATTTCTCCCTCATTGTTCCAGTGAGGCAGCAGCAGGTTCAGCTACCGGATGGGCTTTTGGGAACCCCCTGGTAATTTACAGCTAGCATGGAGCTATAGATGGAGTGACAGCTGCCCACACCAATGAGGTCACACAGCACAGGGCAGCTTTCCTGCCCCTGACTGGGCCTGAGACTTGTGGACAAGAGTGGCATTAAAGAACGTGCAAGCTCTCCAAATGGCCCTTCTCCTCCAGGTCACATTGTCTCCTTTTTTGCTCGTGCCAAAGTCCTTCCTATGTCTACGCAACGGAAGTAAAATTTATACTCGGGCAGGTTTAAAATGCTGACATTCCATGCTTACAGGGATTGTTTATTCAGAAAATTAATCAGTTACGGTTTTAAATTTTAATTAAAGAACGTTTTCCGGTGTTATTGCAAAACAGACAAAAGCCCATAAAATGTATGTTTGACTGCTGTTGTGTGTTGCCTTTGGATCAAGGCAGTCTTGAGATCAATCATGCATGATATTTTTGTGAACTTTTAACAGAACAACCTTCCACATAAATTTGGTTCCTTAAAAAATATCCATCAAAATAAAAGTCATTCTGAGAAACTCTGTGGAATTTCCTCTTCCTAATCGACAACAAACTATTTTGTACTTGTTTTGTAAATAAAAATATGGGAGGGAAGTAAGCAGACACTCAGTTGTGCAATAGGCTGCTTTTTGCAATGAACCAGAATTAACTTCATAGGAAGTTAGCCATTCCACTCACATATTGGTCAAGAGAGAATTATTGGTTCAGTGAACACTGGCATGGTGCAAATATTTTGTTTCCAGATGGTCATGTATGAGAAGCATATTCTTAAGCTTTCTCTTATATATTTTCATTTTATTTCTTCTTTATCTAACAGAAATATGTGATTCAGATACAAACAAGGAGAAAACCACATGAATTAAGAGTTTTAATAACCTCTCTCAATATAATTAACAAATCTGTTTTTGTCAATGCATCTACTAAAATGATTTATGTATTTATTTGCATAAAACCCTTTTAAATGCCAAATAGCTCATCAAATGTGCATAATCTTTGCCCACTGAGGCTCAAAATATAGTGCAAAAACTACTGATAATAGTTACTATATCTTGAATTAAAAGTATACTAGCAAATAAAATTTGCAAAATCTTGAAGCTAAATAGGTTTATCATAGAATAGTTACCAGTATAGAAAGCATAATATTACATGTTGTTATATGTTACATATTGAGTAATGGCTCTATTTTTAATTTATTTTTCTTCTTCTTATTTTTGGTGGGATTCGTGTGACATTTAATTTCTTATTTTACTAATGTCTTATAGTAAGTGTGAGGAGTAAAGAGAGGGATAGGGTAAAGGCAAGGAGGAAGAGAAAAGTATCTTTTAAGTTCCTTGAACTATTGAAGCATGTGCTAGGATAAGAAAGTTCAATAAAAGCATCATGTCCTTACCACCAGAGCTCTTAAAGGAGACGTGGAACAGAGATGGAGCAACTCTTCAGTTCTGGCAGAAGTGACTGCTGGACAGAGAACAAATCCTGCATCAGCCTTGGCACACGTGAAAGACTGGGCAATGTAGATGCTACACAATTGGGCAGATGAAGAGCTGACTATCCAGAATCTACTTCTAGCAAGCGAGTAGGCACATGCACACACCGCCTCTGGTCTGAGTGTCTCTTCCTCTCTGGCAGGACCCTACCAACTGTGCAGCCATCGGGTAAATGTTGAGGAAGTCTTTTAGAAAAGAGAAAGATTTCTTTTTTATAGAAAAGAGAAAGATTTCTTTTTTATAGAAAAAGAAAGACGGAGTCTTGCTCTGTCGCCAGGCTGGAGTGCAGTGGCGCAATCTTGGCTGACTGCAACCTCCGCCTCCTAGGTTCAAGCGATTCTTCCGCCTCAACCTCCCAAGTAGCTGGGACCCAAGTGCGTGCCACCACGCCCGGCTAATTTTTTTGTATTTTTAGTACAAACGGGGTTTCACCGTGTTGGCCAGGATGGTTTTGATCTCTTGCCTCGTGATCCACTCGCCTCGGCCTCCCAAAGTGCTGGGATTACAGGCCTGAGCCACTGCGCCCGGCCAGAAGTGGTTTCTTCCACTTTGGGGCAGTAGCATTGTGTTCTGGTGACAAAATATCCTACATTTAGTACTCATAAAAGGCATAGGCGAGTGAAAGCAAGGCGTCTTTAGGACCTAGACTAGCGGGAAAGGGAATCCGTGGATTCTAAGGGTAAGGGCATGAAAAAGCTAATTCTATATCACCAAAAATGAACTGACACATAAATGACACCTTGGCCTTTTCCACTCATAGAAACACTCACTTCTTCTAGCTTACACTACTAAATATAAGTTCAGCTTAATCACAGTTTGGAATAACTACTCACTGTGCTTCTAAAGTACAGGTGAAAAGCTACATCCTTAATTGTTTTTCCCCTAATTAAGTGGATTTGTGTAAGCTGAAAGCCTAAAGTCTAGGGATTCTTTTCATTATTTTATTTGTTGGGGGAAACCCTTAAAATTTATCACTGCCATTTTTTTAACCTACAGGATTGAAAGAGTATGAAATGGTCAGGGATAACTCACTACACGAATCATAGACATGGTCAACATGCATCTAATTTTACTCACTGAGGAAAGAGCGCACGAAGGCCAGTCGTCCAGCAGCGACTGCACCTTCTTCTCCAGGTCCAGGCAGGCCAGCGTGGCGACGTCCACATCGCTCTCCTGTCAGGGCGCGCTCGGCACCTTCGCGTCCGCGGCGCTCCTCCTCGCAGCGCGCCTGCAGCCACCTCACCTCCTCGGCCAGCCCGTCGCGCCCCAGCAGGGCCTGCGCGCGCGCCAAGCTCGCTTCCTGTAGCTGCGCGCGCATGCCGTGCAGCTCACGCTAGAAGAGCTCGTCGACGCGCGACGGCTCGGCGTGGCGCTACTTCAGCGCGGCCAGGTCGGCCTCCAGCGTGCGGTTCTGCGTCTCCAGCTGGTGCAACCTTCTTGATGAACACCGCGAAGCGGTCGTTGAGGCCCTGCAGCTGCTCCTCGTTGGTGCGGATAATCTTGTACTCATTGGTGCGCGCCGCCGCCTGGCTCAGGTCCAGTCCGTTGGACGCCGGCGGCATGCTATAGGCCAGGCCGAGGCCGACTGACGAGGCCGAGGAGCAGGCGGTCGAGGAGGCCACATTACAGCGGGACAGCGACTGCGAGCGGAAGCCACCCGCACCGCCGGCCCCGGAGAGGCATGCAGACAGGCGGGAGTCGTCCCGGAACACCTTGAGGTAGGAGGAGGAGGAGCACAGGTAGTGCTCTGAGCGGAAGCTCATGGTGCGGGGATGCGGGAAGAGGGCGGCAGGGCGGGCACCTTCGGCTGGAGCTGCAGAAGAAAGGAGAGGTGTGGCAGGCAGGGCCATGTTTTCTTTTTTATTGTTGTTTTGTTGTTGTTGTTTGAGATGGAGGTCTCACTTTGTGGCCCAGGCTGCAGTACAGAGGCGTGATTATAGCTCCCTGGAGCCTCAAACTCCTGGGCTCAAGGAATCCTCCTGCCTCAGCCTCCCAAGTAGGTAGAGCTATAGGTGTTTGTCACCACTTAGATAATTAAAACAAAAAAAATTTTTTTTTTTTTTTGTGTAGATAAAGTCTCACTATGTTGCCCAGGCTGGTCTTGACCTACTGGCCTCAAGGGATCCTCCCTCCTCAGACAACCAAAGCAGTGGGATTACAAGCGTAAACCACCATGCCCAGCCCTTTTTAAAGATGTAATAGTGTATCCTAGAGCTCTTCCAGGGTCAGTTCACATAGCATGACCTCATTCCTTTTTAATACAACCTGCAATACTACTGGATGAGTCCTCTAGTCATGTCTCTACCTTTTGAAAAATAAATCTTTTGGCTGCTGAATCATTTGGGCATGACACTGGCAGCCTTTCATTGTCTCCTTGATATCTGGTGTATAAATATGTTCTAACACTATCTTGTATATGTCCTACTCCAGTCATGTGATCAACCACTTCTCCAAGATGAGCTGCTTCCTTTTAGTAGGGAATTGTACTTAGAGACTGCAATCTGGGAGGTAGGAGTGCTCATTGTTACTGGATTGATCATTGTGTCTTTTTAGTGGAAAAACAAAGGAAATGTTTTGTTTATAAGACAAAATACATTCAGAGTTCATATTAATACTTCCTATTCAAGTTCAGGATTATGAGGTTTTCAGTAAACCTTATGTACTCTGTTTCACACTGAGACTTCTGATTTTCAAGATCAATGAGGATGACAGGATTAGAATATCACTTACTTGTTCTCTTTATTCCACATTACCCCTAGATCTGTCTCAAAATAGTAATACTAACATGACCACCAACATCTTCTGTAATACAGTCCTTTTTTTCTTTAAGTTATTCTCCAGAAGTAGGTGCAGATATTACATTTTACCAAAAATATAGTCTTTCTGGATTACTACATAATCTGGTAATATGTATTAAGTTTCTTGTAAAAAAAAAAAAACCCTCCATATCCATTAATCCAGGAATTATACTTCTAAAACTTTGTATCAACAATAAAAAATCTGGACAAAATGTTATTTTCAACACAAATTTCCTATTTATTAGAGGAAACAAATAGAAGTAGCCTTCTGTCCAAAAATATGAAAGTAGTTAATTAAATTGTGACGATTTATCCCTTACAATATTATACTTGTGTTACAAATAAGTAAGAATAAATAACCAATAGAACCAAATGATTGCAGCATTTTTGTAGAAGAAGAAGAAGAAAGGCAGTAGAAGACAGATGTAAAGATATGAAAATCTCCAAATTACCACTGGAGAGCACTAAAGAGCAATCTAAGAACTTTGGATGAAGCCAGATAGGGACAGGGGTAGGGATTGGGGGATCAGGGGAGCTGTTGCCTCCCATTCGGGCATACTAAGGTAAGGTCTGAGCCAGCTGAAGATGTCTGAACTATAAAATATTTTTCTTTTTAAATTTTAAACTCTGTATTGAGACGTAATTTCAAATGCACAGAAAAATTACAAGAATTAGTACAAAGAACACCCAAGCCCAGTGCGGTGGCTCACGCCTGTAATCCCAGAACTCTGGGAGGCCAGAGCCAGTGGATCACCTTAGGTCAGGAGTTTGAGACGACCCTGACCAACCTTTTTCCATGATTAGAAGCTTCCTCAGGCCTTCCCCAGTGCAGAAGATGCTATGCTTCCTGTACAGCCTGCAGAAGCAAGAGTGAATTAAGTCTCTTTTATTTATAAATTACCAAGTCTCAGGTATTCCTTGGTAGCAATGTGAGAACAAACTAATACAAAAAAAATAGTACTAGGAGTAGGATATTGATATAAAGATACCTGAAAATGTGGAAGCAGTTTTGGAATTGGGTAAAAGGGAGAGGCTGAAAAGAGTATGAAGATCTCGGAAGGAGACAGGAAGATGAAAGAAAGTTTAGAACATCTTAGAGACTGGGTAAATTGTTCTGACCAAAATGCTGATAGAAATATGCACAGTGAAGTCCAGGCTGAGGAGATCTCATGTGGAAATAAAGAATTTGTTTGGAACTAGAGCCAGGGTCACTTTTGTTATGCCTCAGTAAAGAACTTGGCTGTACTGTGTTCCTGCCCTAGGGAAATGTAGAACTTTAAACTTGAGAATGATGATTTAGGGTATCTGGCAGTAGAAATTTCTAAGCAGAAATATGTTCGAGATTTGTCATGAATGGTTTAGCACCATGCCCTTGGTGCTGTTCTCATGATAGTGAGTGACTTCTCATGATATCTGGTTATTTGAAAGTACTCAATATTCCCCTCCTTGTTCTCTTTTGCTCTTACTCCCGCCATGTGGGATGTCTTGCATGCCCTTCACTTTCTCTTATGAAACTGCTGTGCATCCTGTGCAGGCTGCAGAACCATGAGCCAATTAAACATCTTTTATTCATAAATTACCTTGTCTAAGGTATTTATTTGTAGCAATGTGAGACCATAGTAGTCCACAGTGTTACTTGTTCCCATCTTTATGTCCATGTGTACTTAATGTTTAGGTTTCATTTATAAGTGAGAACATGCAGTATTTGGTTTTCTGTTTCTATGTTAATTCTTTTGGGATTATGGCCTCCAACTGCATCCATGTTGCTGCCAAAGACACATTTTTTTCCTTTTTGTGGCTGTGTAGGACACATGGTGTGTATGCACCACATGTTCTTTATCCAATTCACCATTAATGGGCATCTAGGTTGACTCCATGTCTTAGCTATTATGAATAGCATTGCAATTAATGTATGAGTACATGTGTCTTTTTGATAGAACAATGTTTTCTTTTGTATGTATACCCAGCAATGGAATTACTGGGTTAAATGCTGTTTTAGGTTATTTTATTTTATTTTTTTACAAATGATCCCTTTTATTGTAAGTAATGCACAACGCTGGCCTGGCTTTGCACTGCAAGCCCTTGGTCAAGATATAGTCAAATAACTATGGCTGCAGGTTCTTCTGCGTGATCCACAATTCAGACACAGACGCAGAGCTGGGGTGGGCAGGAGGGGCAGGAGGGTGGCAGAGTACGGACTGTCCCCAGCTCTGGCCTCTGCATGCGAATTGGCCCAGGCAGACACACCCCATGGAATGATGAGAAAGTGACATGGCCTCTTCTCACAGCAAGCCTGGGGCTGCCAGGAAACTGCCCTTCAGAACCTTCGGGTCCAGGTCATCCTGAAGCCCCACAACTTTTTATCTGGATTAGTTATTAAAAAACAATAAATTAAAATTAAGCAACAACTTGGTCCTGAGGATGCTGAGCCAGCATGTTCACAGTTTTTGGCACAAAAAATTAGGGTCTATTTTCCTTTTTTGGAGTGCATGGTTTGTTGGCTTGTCTTCCAATTCATTTTTAAAATACATTCCCAGCTAGGTACAGTGACTCATGCCTGTAATCCCAACAGTTTGGGAGGCCGAGGCAGGCGGATCATGAGGTCAGGAGTTCAAGACCAGCCTGGCCAATTTGGTGAAACCCTGCCTCAACTAAAAATACAAAATTAGCTGGGTGTGGTAGCACGCACCTGTAGTCCCAGGTTCTCAGGAGGCTGAGGCAGGGGAATTGTTTGAACCTGGGAGGTGAGGGTTGCAGTGAGCCGAGATCACGCCACTGCACTCCAGCCGGCAACAGAGTGAGACTCTGTCTTAAAAAAAGAAAAAACAAGAACACATTCCCAGTGAGGTAAGATGCCAGGGGGTGAGGCTCTGTGAGCCTGAACCTGGGACACACAGTCGAGTCAGCTAGCACTGTGCTCTGTATCCTCTTGGGGAATAGGGACTGGGGATGGGGGTGTGGACCAGGAGGAGCATGCAGCCAGCAGGATGAGGTCGTGGAGAGGCCAAGCTGCCACACAGCAGCTTTGGTCAAGATGAGGGCCAGGCCCCACCCTGGGCAAGGGACAAAGTGGAAGCAGGAGCCTATGCTGTCTTCAGAGGACAGTGTGGGGTGCAGGGGCTGACAGAGTCCCTGGGGAAAAAGGGATGGAAACAGAGGGGTCCAGGCCCAACTGGCACCGTGTGACACACACTTGTGCAAAACCAGCTGCTTTCGTTTTCTCCTCTCTCTTGAGGCGTCCATCACCTGTAACAGTCTAGAATTGATATAAATAAAAACCATCAAATATGATCTGAGATATAAATTAACAAGTACAAGGCCTCACATTACATGATGTGAAAAGGCTAAAAACAGTGATAGAAACCACTTCATAAAAGTGCATCATCAACATGCAACGAAGGCTTTGGCTTGTTCTGTGCCTGTGGGGATGTAGGTATGGCTAGCAGGGCTGCCTGGCACTAATCCCCAGCTCCCTGGAGATGCCCATCCCTGGGCACTGGCTTTTTTTTTTTTTTCCTTTAATGAGAACTCCCAAGGAAACTGGGTGTTGAGAGGGAGGAGCTCTAGCAATAGGCACATTTTTGGAGGGGAGGGGCCGGAAGAAATGACCAGCACCCAGGCCGAGGTAAATATGGCCAACTCTAAGCTGCTTGGAGATGCTGTTTCCCCAATCCCTGCTGTCATTCCTCCCCCAGGGGAGGAGCTAGAAGGGAAAAAGGCTGAGTCCTCATGGGTATGGGCAAGGCTCGCTAAAGAAGAACAGAGCTGGCGGTTTTGGACACAGCTGGTGGCAGCACATGGGCTTTCCCTTCTACCAGATGGAGTGGGCTCTGGCCTAGCAGGTCATGACTCAGACAGCCTGAGACATCTCCTCAGGCTCTCTGGGACCAGGGCACTGGCCGGGCCAGATGCCCCCGCTATGTCGTCCATCTCCCCTTCTGCTCCAGTGGGGAACAGATGCTAGGCCAGGAGCACAAAGGCCATGACCTTCAGCTCTTTCCAATGCTGCCTAGGCCCAAGCCCACAGCAGGTACTCAGAGCCCCGAGGGCACACACAGTCTCCAGTTTAGAAACTGGGTACAGCATAAGAGTGACTCCGACTTGTAAAACAGAGACAACTGCATTGACAAAACTGGATCCCCCTCAGTGGCAGCAGTTCGACATCACAGGCCCTTGCCTGGGGGAGGCAGGGTCTTGGGCACAGGCAGGACTGGCTCCTCCTTCCCTGAATAAGGCAGCATGACATTTGCTTCATTCATCTTTGGTAAAGGACAGGACTGGCAGAGCCAACCTGGGGCTCTAGGGGAGGGCAGCCTGGGCTTCTGCCTGGCACTGCTGTGGGGTGCTGGCCTTTCCCTCAGGCTTGTGGGAGCTCATCTAGCCCGGAGATGCCCTGGTGGTCTCCAGACATTGGAAGGAAAAACAAAATAATACTCTGAATGAAAATAACACTCTTCATGCCCTGGCATCAGTCCCGTGCCCCCAGACTCTCTGGGCCTCAGTGCCAATTGCAGTGTCAGGACACATCCCTGAGGGTGGGGCCCACGGCTGCCTTCCACATTGTTCCCAGCCCCTACCCCTCCATGCTGAGCTCAGGATGCTGGAGCTCCTGGATATGACAGGCTGGGGTCTCCCAGTCGTGAGGCTGCAGCCACCCCACCCCAGCTCTGAGCCCCATTGGCAGAAGGGGCACAGACAGACGCTGGCTGGGCTGCTGCTCCATGGTCCACAGTCTTGCCTGGGAGAAGCAGCAACTTCACTGAGCCCCGCAGCAGCCCCCAGCAGCAAAGGGCGGCTGGCAGCTGCATGGCCATGAGAGCTCAGTACATGAGCTATGCAAAGTGGTGTGTGAGCAGCTCCTCAGCTGAAGGTCTCTGGTGAGCCTCCACAAAAATGCGCCTCAGGAAGTCCCAGCCATGTTCAGAGATGTGAGAGGGCAGCTGAGGATTGGTGGGCTGGGTGGCAATCTTGAAGATGGCGGCCATAGCTTCATACTCTGCCCACGGTGGTTTCTCTGTCAGCATCTCCACTACAGTACAGCTCAGGCTCCACACGTCTGCTTTCCTTCCATAGCCCTTCCATAGCCCTCACCACTGATCACCTCAGGACTCATCCAGTAAGGTGTGCCAGTGACAGAGTGCATGCCCATCCCTGACATACAGATCGTCTGCAGGTGTTTGCTGGCCCCAAAGTCCCCCAGCTTCACATTCCCAGCAGAGTCTTGGAGGATGTTGGCTCCCTTAATGTCCCGGTGAATGATCATGTTGCTGTGCAGATAGGACATGCCCTCCAGGATCTGCCGTGTGTACTTTCGGGTCACACTTTCTGTCAGAGCACCGTAGGCATTCAGCTGGTCTTTCACGGAGCCCCCTGGCATGTACTCCATTAAGATGGTCAGGGTCTTCTCAGCATGGTCCCGCAGACAGCCATAGTACTGCATGATGCGCTCATGTTGCAAGTTCTTTAGCAACTGGATCTCGCACTCCAGAGCAGTCACCT
Organism: Cacajao melanocephalus; assembly: GCA_963573385.1. Taxonomy (NCBI): domain Eukaryota; kingdom Metazoa; phylum Chordata; class Mammalia; order Primates; family Pitheciidae; genus Cacajao; species Cacajao melanocephalus. The sequence continues at coordinate 16,859 of CAUYLG010019731.1, forward strand.
CCTTGCTTGTCTCAGGACTGTCTGGGTCAAACTGGACCTGCTTGGAAGCAAGTTCACGTCCCATGTCCAAGTCATAGCACAAATAGACCCTGCCGAAGGCACCCCGGCGCCAATTGATGGGGGCACTGGGAGACTTGGTTGGCACATTCCTCTCCTGCACAGAGAGGGCATTCTCGCTGTCTGCACTCTGCAGGTGCCTACGGGGGTCCAGGTATTGCACAGCTATACCCATATTCTCGCCATTTGTGCTCAGTGAGCGGCTGGAGGGCACCAGGGTGAACAAGTTGTCTTGATGAACCCATATTTGGGGAAATGTTCTTCTGCCATCACTGTAGTCCTTGTGGTGCACAGACACATGGTAGCGTTGGGGGTAGGTTCCGCCTTTGACCCCTTTGTCATAGAGCTGAGTTTCTCGATCTGAGTATTCCTGTCTGTTGTCAGGGAAGCTCTGGGCACGGGACATTCATGATTTCTGGAAGGATGGGCTGTCTGCTGACCTGTCCAAGGATTGGCAGCTTCCAGACAAGGAATTTTCTGCACTGCTGAGGGGATCCAGCATGCATTGCTCGCTGGTTTCTGGGATGAACTCCCCCTCACTGTTGATGCTGGTATACGACCCCTGCCAGGCAATGTGCTGCTGCCGCTCAGGAACGTAGCCAGGGGGAGGTGAGCTTCAGCCAGGGTTCTGGGAGCTGATGGAGAGGTGCCTGCTTCTGGGCTCAGGGGGCTGGTAGATAGTATTTATATCCCCTGCAGACTGGGAAGCCTTGATCCGCACCTGTCTGGACACCCCAGAGTAGGGGGAGGAACTGTTATGGTTTCCATCCTGGGACAGCAGCAATATCCTAAGGCTTTTCATGCTTGAGCTTCTATCCAAAATGTCAATTACTTTAGCAAGATCATCTTGATTTTTCATCAGGATGCAGAGCTCATTGTTCATGTAATGTAGATCAAGAGGTTGTCCAAATACTGTTGTCACCTTGTGTTCCACATCTTCGTATTTCACAGGCCGGCTGAACTCTATAATTCACCTCTCCCCGTTGTGCTCAAACTTGATTCTGACGTCACTCAAAAATTTTTCTCACTGGCCCCTGCGCATGAGCTGCTTGTTACTGTGGGGCTCTTCAGAAGGGCTGAGCTGCTGCTGTTGTGTTTTTTCTGCTGATTTGAGTGACCTGTGTGTTTGTTCTTCATGGTCTCATATCCAGGCATCCGGTGACGTCGGTTCATCTGGAGGGCCACCAGGTCGTTCATGATTGAGTTCAGTGCCTCCTGTTCGTCCTTGGTGGCGATGGTGGCGGCAGCGTCTCAGGCCCGTGAGTGTCACCTCCGCAGCCGGGGCTGCATGCCGGGGGCCCAGGCGGTGGGGATGGCAGCAGGCCTGGCTCCGCGCGGGGGGTGCGGGCTGCGCTCGGGGCCCCCGCTGCCTCCCCAGGCTCTGGCGCCGCCTGCGGCCGGGCGCTGTGGCATGGGCAGGGTGGCCCGCTACATCCCGGACGCTCCTGGCCTCGGCACAACCCGGCCTCAGCGCAACCCTGCCTCGGCGCAACCCTGCCTCAGCGGCGCCGCTTGGCCCGCCAGCCCGCCGGTCCCTCAGACCCACAGTTACTCCGTCCGGCCACCGTTCTCCACCTCAGGAACGCTCTGTTTTAAGTTTTTTGAGAAATCTCCAAACTGCTCTCCACCATGGGTGAACTAATTTACATTCCCACCAACAGTGCATAGACATTCACTTTTTTCTGTAGCCTTTGCCGACATTTGTTATTTGACTTTTTAATGATAGCCATCCTGACCATATCAATAACAAGTCATAAAATTGAACTGGTAATAAAAAACCTGTCAAACAAAGGAAGCCCCGGACTAGATGGTTCACAGCTGAATTCTGTCAAATGTACAAAGAACTGGTACCAATCCTACTGAAACTATTCCAAAAATTGAGGAGAAGGGACTCCTCCTTAACTCATTCTATAAAGCCAGCATCAGCCTGACACCAAAATCAGGAATAGACACACACAAAAAAGAAAACTAATAGCTAATAGCCCTGATTAACAATTCTAAACAAACTTCTAGCAAACTGAATCCAGAAGCACATAGAAAAGTTCATACACCACCATCAAGTATTATTCCTAGGTTGCAAGGCTGTTTCAACATATACAAACCAAGAAATGTGATTTTCCACATAAAGGGAATTAAAAACAAAAACCATATAATCATCCCAATGGGCATGGAAAAAGCTTTTTGTACAATCTAGTATCCCTTTATGATGAAAAGTTCTCAACAGACTGGGCACTGAAGGAACATACCTCAAAATGTTAAGAGCCATCTATGACAAACCCAAAGCTAACATCTTATGGAATGGCCAAAGCTGGAGCCATTCTCCTTGAGAACTTAAATAAGATAAGAATGCCTACTCTCATCACCCCTATTCAATATAGTACTTGAAGTCCTAGCCAAAGCAATCAGTCAAGAGAAGTAAAAAAAAATCCAAATAGAAAAGAAGAAGTAAAATTATCTCTGTTTGTTGACAATATGATTTTATACCTAGAAAACCCTAAAGACTCTGCCAAAGGGCTCCTAGGACTGATAAACAATGTCAGTAAAGTTTTAAGATAAAAATTCAATGTACAGAAATCAGCATTTCTATACATCAGTAATGTTCAAGCCGAGAGTCAAATCAAGAACCTAATCTCATTTACAATAGCCACAAAAAATGGAAATACCCAGGAATACAGCTAACTAATGAGGTAAAGGATCTCTTCAAGGAGAAACATAAAATACTGCAAAAAGAAATCAGAGACAACCCAAATAAATGGAAAAATATTCTATGCTCATGGATGGGAAGAATCACTGTTGTTAAAATGGTCATACTGCCCCAAGCAACTTACAGATTCCACACTATTCCCATCAAATTACCAACATCATTCTTCACAGAATTACAAAAATACTATTCTGAAATTCGTATGGAATCAGAAAAATAGCCAAAGCAATCCTAAGAAAAAGGAACAAATCTGGAGGCATTACACTACCTGACTTCAAACTATACTACAAGGCTAAAACAACCAAAGCAGCATGATACTGGTACAAAAACAGACACATAGACCAATAAAACAGAAGAGACAAACATCTACAGCTATCTGATCCTCAACAAAGTTGACAAAAGGAAGCAATGGGGAAAGGATTCCCTTTTCAATAAATGGTGCTGGAATAGCTGTTTAGCCATATGCAGAAGAAGGAAAATGGACCCCTATCTCTCACCATATACCAAGATAGCTCAAGATTAAGGATTTAAATGTGAGACCTCAAACTATTAGAATCCGAGAAGAAAACATAGGAAACACCCTTGTTGACTTTGGCCTTGGCAAATAATTTTTGGCTAAACCCTGAAAAATAATTACAAAAAAAAATTGGCAAATGAGGCCTAATTAAACTAAAGAACCACTGCATGGCAAAAGAAACTATCTATAGAGTAAACAGACAACCTACAGAATAGGAGGAATTATTATAAAGTATATATCTGACAAAGGTCTAATATCCAGAATCTATAAGAAATTTAAACAAATCAACAAGTAAAAACAACCCCATTATAAAACGGGCAAAGGACAGAAACAGACACTTCTCAAAATAAGACAAGTAGCCAAGAAATATGGAAAAAAAGGCTCATCATCACTAGTCATCAGAAAAATGCAAAGCAAAACTACAATGAGATATAGTAACACATTGGTTAGAATGACTATTATTAAAAAGTCAAATATTAACTCCATTTCTGATTAAAGAACCTTAGTCAATTAGTTACAGAGGGAAAGTTTTTTAACCTGTTAGTTACTTTTAAAAATAAAATAAAACTTAAAACTTAGAGCCATCTGAAAAAGAATACTCTTCTCTAAAATAGGTGGAAAAAAAAGATGTTTGCCCACAAGCTCTACTTTTATTTCATATACTGTTGAAGAACCTAGCCAGTGAAATAATACTGAAAAAAAATGTTATTGGCAAAAAATGGAAACAGATGAATTAAAATACTTGTTTTAAATGATATACTCATAAAAACCAAAAGATAGCTAAAGACAAATTATTAGAAACAATGAAGAGTTTAATAAGGTTGCTAGATGTATAACAGGATGGGGTTATCTGTTGAATATACAACATCAAAATACCTATTTATTTCATCATTCAGTCATTAAAAAACAATTATTTGGCACAAGGTAGACAAAAAATAGTTCTTGAACTGGCTGTGCAGGCATTTATGAATAATAATAGTTTTGAAAATTGTTTAAAAACTGAAAATGATACTATGAAATTTGAACACTTCAGTTGTGAAAAAGTTAACTAAGCTTTATTTAAGTTCGTGCGTTGAAGAGATCTTTAGTGCTCCATTTCCAACCCTAACTCCAAAAATTCTCTAGATAGCTTTTTCTTCGTTTATCTCCTGGTCAACTCTAAATATCCTCTGTGCTCAGGTAGTACCTCTTATAAACATCAATTTGCACATCAATACTACTTTTGTCTACTATTTACTTTCATATTTATTCTTAAAACTGCATTAAGCTATTTGATGTTCTGAGTTATCTTTGTATCTCCAGAGTCAGGAAAAGTGTCACGTTCATATTAAACATTCACTAATGATTATTTAATCAACCAATAAATGAATAACTAAACAGATACATACATACATTCTCAGTTTACTGGCATATTTTATAAGACACATGCATTGGAAACAGATGATGAAACTAATCCAGTTGAGCAATGCCAAAATATTCAGTATCTGATAAAAGGTGGAATTTTTCCTTTTTGTTCTCACTGGACTCCTATTGAGATTAACCTCATTTTTGGATAGAGAATTTGAGCATGCATCTATGGCCCTCTATATCAGTCTCTATTCCATAGTTTTGCCCCAATGTGGAGTAGGATTACTGAAGGGAAGGATTGATGGAACAGTAAGAACAATGTATAGAGGACTGTTCTTAGGCTGTGTAACTCAGAGAATAAGCATTCCTCCTGTATCTTGTCACTTGCCAGGGCTGTGATGCTAGACTGCTTAGTGAGACAATATGGGTGACAGAGTTTTGTAAAACATCTTAACCAGGCCGGGCACAGTGGCACACGCCTGTAGTCCCAATACTTTGGGAGGACGAGGTGGGTAGAGCAGTTGAGGTCAGGAGTTCAAGACCAGCCTGACCAACATGGTGAAACCCCGTCTCTACTAAAAAAAAAAAAAAAAAAAAATTTAGCTGGGTGTTGTGGTGCATGCCTGTAATCTCAGCTACTTGGGAGGCTGAGGTAGAAGAATTGCTTGAAACCAGGAGGCAGAGTGAGCCTAGATCACACCATTGCACTCCTGCCTGGGTGACAAGAGTGAAAAAAATAAATAAATAAACATCTAACCAAACCCCTTGGTCAGATATTGAGCCTGTTTATAAGACTAAGTGTTTTGTTATCATTTTATAAACATGAGAAATTATTAAAAGTCCCATATCTTAAAACTATAATATGTTTTTCCTATTAAATAAATTGACAAAGGTAATGAGTTGGTCTTGTGGAAGTAAGTCAGTATTCCTTGTGTTCTCTGTATATATTTCCTTATTTATTTTTTGTTCCTGTATTTAAAGCATTCAATTCCTGCTTTGCCTTGCTGCTTCTTTCTTATTAATTCCTCTCCGTTGTACTTTTCCTCTAAGCTGTTTGTGCTTGTGCCAATGGACCAATTTTGTAGAGCTGGTTTTCCCATTATGATTATGACTTGCAAGATTATGATTTTTTTGTTTCTTCACCTTATTTTATTGGTCTTTGGCCAATTAGGTAATGTCCAGAAGAAACAGTGGTGATATCATTGGGTACACTAGACCATATATTTCCTTTCTCTAACCCAGAGATTTTCATAGTCTTTTATTGATGGTAGCCTTAAGGATAGAAATGTCACCTTAAAAAATATCTCAAGGATCTAAACTGAATTCACTTTGAAACTTTATTACTGGATATGCACAAGTATGTCAAGTCCTCAATTAACAGATGAAATATTATCTCCTTTTTCACTCTTAAATGTCTTCCAAAGGATTTCATGGACATGCAAAATAGTTGGTTGATATTTTGGTGACTATCCACGGAAGTAATTGAGCGCACTGTCTAAGAGTATTTTTTGTTCTAATTAAATATTCCAAATTTCTGTCAAGATTATTGTCACCTATTTAATGGCTCATTGACTTTACAGTCTATGCAAGTTCTCTTTCATCAGTAATGTTAGGACATCCATTCTAGAAATGACAAATTAGAGAGCAAGCTAAAAGGATAAAGACCTTCTGAAGATTATTTACATTTCAAATTTTTGACATGGATAATTCTGTTCATTGATGAGATAAAGAATCTGGCCAGCTTGGAAGATTAATTCCTTCAAAGAGTTCACTTACTCTTATTTTACAACAGTAAGGCTTGGAAACTTATGCTAAAAAATGATTTTGTGCATTTAAATGGATCTATGCAGAAAATTTAATACCTTTCATATAGTTGGTAAATCTTATCTTCAATAGAAATTTTTATTGCGTATACTAAAAATAGTTGAAACATGGACTCATGAATAAAGTTTAACATTTCTGGTGTGAAAGAGAATGAGAAAGAGAATGTGAACACATTAGAAGTTGATCATATGAAGAATTCATGTGTTCATTCAACAAATTATGATTAAGCAATGGCTATATGCTAGAGATTATATTGTACCATAAGTATACATTGGAGAATAAAATGAGCATTAAAAAAACTTGGTTTTGCTTACAGTATAGTTGGAAAGATAAACAATAAATAAACATATAAATAATGACTCTTGATAAGGTATGAAAAAAATACTGACACAATACCTTAAGGAATGAGCAGAGGTAGGTGAATGGTAATGATATTTAAGCAGAGATATAAGGGAAATAAGGACTGAGCCAGTCAAAATGGAAGGAAATTTCAATGGAAATGGCTCTGCTACCACATAACAGAATAAAGATTTCAATCCAGATTTTCAGACTCCAAATTCAATGCCTTATTTCCCTCATTTGCCCATAACACTTGGATTGAATTTTGCTTTAAATAATAAAGACGTGGTAATCTAGATACTTTAGTCTTCAATTATTTTAAATGCTCAGTTGTTATGGTTAAAGATAAAAATACAAAGAAGTCGTTTTTAAATACCAGCTCTATCTTTTTTCTTTTAATAATCCGTCCAGATTCAGTGCTAGGACATGGCTTTATGCGACTATGACTGCAGAATTGCGTGGGGTCATACTTTTAGACTGACATGAGTGGTCAAGGCAAGATGAACAACCAATTTAGTTGATTTTGGTTTAATAACTTGACCAGTCATTGGACTGAATTGACCAGAAGGCACTGGCAAACAGAATGAGTTATCTTTTTCTAGAGAATGCAAGCTATGCGTTGGAAGCTGTTATTAAGTATTTCAGATTGCATGGGTAGTATTCTGCTACTGAAGTGACAAAACATTTTGAACCAACTTTACATGAAGAATATGGTAGTTTCAGGGAGATAAAGGCAATATCTGTGTTTCACACTTGCACCCCTTGGACCTCTTTGGTTGTAATTGGCAAAAATTGACCCTGATTAAATTAAGCAAAAAAGAAGTTCATAAAAGGATATTAAATAGTTCATGTTAGGGAAGGGATGAGAATTGAGCAAGAGAAAAAAACACAGGACACCTAGTAACTAATCAGTGTTGTATTGAGATTGTGGGGACCCAGTTAGATCAGGCTAGTATCTGAGTAGTTTGGTTAAAGGGTTTCAGAGACAGAGAGAGAGAGAGAGAAGCTGGATATTTCTGTTATGACTGTTACTACTGCTACTGCTGCTACTACTGTTACCCACTACATTAGTATATGACATTTAATGAGATTTTACTCTGTCGTACTAAGCATGTTATGTGCCCACACAACCTGGCAATTAGTAATATGAGTATCTCCATTTAACATAAGAGGAAATCACAGCTTGAAGAGATTAACCTTTCACAAGGTCACAAGGCTAGCAGGTGGCAGAATCCAAAATTTGCTCTATATAAAACCAAAGCTGTGTTATTAATGTCTATTCTAAATATTTCATTCAATCCACTTAAAATAAGAAGACAGCTGGTTAGTTAATGGCATTCAAGGAAAAGTAGCCAGTAGGAGAGTTAGTTGGTTTTTTTGTTTGTTTTCATTTTTCTCCAGGTCCTTTCCTCCTATAGGCCCTTGTCAATATATGCCTATGATTCAAAATCCAATGCATGTGATTTTCAATTTTCAGCTAAATCATACCATCTACTACTAAAGGCAGTAGTAATTGACCATAAGGAAAAAGAGGAAAAGTTTCCAAGAGTTGTTTTTAAAGTATCAGTGAAACTCAGTAAAGACTATGCAACATACTGGTTATGTGTTGAAAGAAGCAGAATACTTTTCTTGCTGTGTAAAAATTACAAACACAATTTTAGAAGTAAAAGCCCTCTAAAAGACATTTTTATTTCCATAATGTTGCCAACTCCAACATCCAGCCCTTGAAATGAGAAACACAGAATTACTGAAGACTGAATTCTGGAAAGAAAAATAGTAAGAGGGCAATTAAAAATGGTAAATTTAATATCAGATTCATGATCAAAATCAGTTACATGAGATTTTAGCCAAAAGAATGCTGAGGTTGGTAAATAGTGCTAGAAGTCCTAAGCAATAGGATGTCTTCACTGTACTAATTGTAAATCAGTCTTCTACTATTTATATTTAGCTTCTGGTGCAGACAGAAAGTGAAGAAGCAAATGTTTCTCACTATAAATTAATTATCAAGCAAAAATCCAAAAGATTCAGTTTTATAGATAGGCAGAATACAAATATATTGACTTCCTTGAAGGTAAAATACATAGATGGTCCCTCTTTTTTTTGTTTTTGTTTTCTTCCAAAATAGACCATTCAGTGGGAAGGACATGACTGATATAAGGGATGTATGCAGTTACTAATTACATTTGTTTAAAAATGTTGCTTCCATTTACCACCAATTGACGGCCCAAATTAAGATGGAAGAAGCTTACCTCTAAAATAAAAGTTATTTACATTTGTTATGTCTCACTGAAATGCGTACCTTCTGTCTGTGTAAAATGCAAACTAAAATCATTTAAATGAGGAAAGAAGTAGAACTGCTGCAAATAATGCTCTGAAAAGTTCTCTAGGAAGTGGTCACAGCCTCTTGAGAACACTTTGAACCAGAGTTAAAATAAATGAATGTGCTGTAACCTCACACAGACTCCTAATCAGATGGTCTTTGTTCTGCAGCTCATATTTTAACTAGAAGGTTGTTTCCGATACCAGCACATATTCTTCTATTCATATGTAAATGGAATTAAAGTTGTTATTCTTTCTTCCCCAAATTCTGTTTTTAAAGTAATAATAAAATTTACGAAAGAATAACATGAGAGGTGGGTACTTGTGGACACTTGAGTATTCTGGCATTGCACCAAACCCACAGTGTCCATCTTGAAGGAGAAGTTAGTGTCTCTCCTTCCCTCAGAGATCTATTTGAACATTAAGGGGTTATCACTAGTGCTGTTATGGGCTTTAGATGTTTCCACTGATATGATATTTGAATTTCAGTGGCAGTTTTATGGCTCTCTTTAGAGCTGCCATCAAAGTGGAGTTGATGAGTCCATGGTTGCACTGCCTATCAGGAGAGAAACCGTTGTCTTTTGGTCAGAAAGGGCTGGGAACCACACTCCCTGGTTCTCCTCCTGACTTTGCCAGTCACCTGCTGGATGCCACTGAGTAAGTCACATAACATTACAGGGACCTCCCTTTCTTCTGTGTGCAGACTAATTGCCTGTGGCAAATGTTCCGTGCAAATTTCAAGGGCAATTGAGTCCTGTGTGCTTCCCCACTTGGCTTCTTCTTTTTCTTCTTTTTTTCCCTCTCTCTTTTTTTGAGGCCATGAGTTGCCAGTTTTATGTGCAATTGAGTAGTGCATACCCGAAACTAAATAGGGCACCTCAATTGCACTTTAAAACCATCAATTATAAACATATCTATGATATCTGATGTCTTAAGGGAGTAACGCAATTCTGCTTTGATGGAGTCATTTTATATAGCTGTTTCTTCCTATTTTTACAAGAGTGCTGCGGTTATTAGTTTAACCAAAACAGGACATTATATTCTTGTGTGCCTTGATTTTTCAATCTGTTAAAGGATAAGGAAATAAACCACATTTATGAGTGTCTCCAGTTGTTAAAGAAGAAGGGTTAAGATGCAATTTCAAATGGATAAGTATAGGATATTTGCAGCTCTTGCTTAGAATGTGCCCCGAGTTGTGTTTGCTATTTAAAATGATATCTTATAAATATATTTATTAAAGAACTAAATCAGCTGCTCTCTTTTTTTTTTTTTTTTTGAGGCAGAGTCTCACTTTGTCGCCAGGCTGGAGTGCAGTGGCACAATCTCGGCTCACTGCAACCTCCGCCTCCTGGGTTCAAGCCATTCTCCTGCCTCAGCCTCCCGAGTAGCTGGGGCTACAGGCGCACGCCACCATGCCCAGATAATTTTTGTATTTTTAGTAGAGACGGGGTTTCACCATGTTGGCCAGGATGGTCTGGATCTCTTGACCTCATGATCCACCTGCCTCGACCTCCCAAAGTGCTGGGATTACAGGCTTGAGCCACCGCTCCCTGCCTTCTGCTCTCTTTCAAGGATAAGTTTTGTGTTAAAAGGGTCACCTGGGTTCAGGCAATTACATATTTGAATACCAGCTGTGTCAACTAGCAACTGTGATTTTGAGAAAGTCACTTTCCCCTCTCCTCAGTTTCCTTTCATGGAGGAAAGTTACTTTGCCCTACATCTTAGTCTCTCAAATGGGGGGAAAATTCCTTATCTTCTAGAATTGCTATATAGATGAAATTAGATACATGGAAAACCCAGCCTCCATTAGGCATTCGGAAACAGTGACAATGTCCACAGTTGCTTAGAAGTTCTCATTTGCTGAAGATCATGTGCTTAGAAACATTGAGTAAATACTAGAAGTGCTCAAGGAAATTAGCTAGGTTATCTAATAATAGGTTGATCAATAAAATAAATGTATATTTCAGCTTTTCAACCATATATTGGGCTCATGTAGGCAAAGTTGGTAGTTTTCATGCCAGTTGCTTTTCCTTTCCTTACCAGCCCTCTCGCCCTATTAGAAATCCACAGGAGTAGATAAATAATCCCTCCACTGACCATGGCAAAGATCCCTCTATTAGTGCTCCGTGGAGTCCATCTGTCTATTTCCTTATCAGCATTGCCTCATTCCTTCTTCAGCAGCTTCCTTTTTTGTATACTTTATATCATTTGCCTAGTGTAAAATTTAACAAGTGATGTTAGAGATAATAAATCCCACAACTGCTATTTCTGTTTGAAAACCATGACACGGTGTGGCGAAAGCGCCAAATAGTCCAGGGTTTGTTCTTGTTTGCAGGGCTTTCTCTTCGCATATTTTACTGTCAGTTTCTTGACATTTTTGTCAGCTCAGGACTGGAGGGCATAGGTGCTGGCGGCAGGTCTTACCACATTTTTATTCTCTATTGCATTTTCAGAGACTACGAGAAAATAAAATAAAAAGTGGGGGTGAGAAGGGGGAGTGAGGAAGAACGAGGAGGAGAGGTGACCATGTCAAAGGCAGAGCAGGAGAAGGGTGAGGCTATGAAAGTCGGAATGTGTAGCCTTTCACTCTGCAGGCACTCACCAGGGAAGGTCCTCCAGGCACCCCTGCCCCCACCCCACCTCCAAACACTGAGACAGAAAGACGAAAAGATTTGCTATGAAAGGCATGCCATTTTCTCATTTCCTCATTATGAAAGGCAAGTGGAAGACAAATATTTGACTCTGTTTGCAGGATAATTTTTTTTTCTTCTTTTGTGACTAACTGCATTTCTGAGCTGTGGAGAAAACGCACAAAACAGCTATTGTTTTTCCTGGAACATCACCTTTGGCTCTAATCAGCTCTTATGGTTTTCTGCACTTTACAAGTGGGAGCTTTTTTTTTATTTTTATTTTTTATTGGTGGAAAAAATGTACAGAAGCCCCCATGCCATGACCTTCAGAAAGTGTTCATGTAGATGGTGTCTTTTGTCATCACCTCCCAGCATTTGCGAACAAAGAGGAAAAAAAGTGAACACATTGTCATGGGCATCTATTCAGTTTTGACCCCCAAACACTTGAATAGCATAATAACAACAATAACAATTGTATTATGCTACAGAAAATCATCCTCCTAAAAAAGACTTGTTACAATTTATTTTAATTTTCCTAAGAATCTCTCACCCAAACTGTCCATGAAGAAATAAAAAATGTTTTCTTATTAAATAAGTTATGGTAAAGCACATTCCCAAATTTAAGCTAAAACTGAGTCCTTTTTTTCATTAGAATATTTATTAATATGAAAAGGGGCTACAGTCTCAATATCAGTAGTACACAGTTTTAGAAACAGAGTTCTAATACTTTAAATTTTTGCCTTTCTGAGCACATTGTTTTACTAAACAATTGTTTATTATTAAAGCTTTTATTTAGTGAATTTGGCAACTTGCTTTCATTACAAAGAAAGTTCAAGTGTTTGATAATTTCAGGGAAGGTCAAAGCTTAATTTTTAAACCATTCCCAAGGTATGCTGATGTTCCCTTGGATATGGGAACAAAACAAAATATTCATTAGGGCTTAAAAATAGAGCTTTAAAAATAGACAATATATAGATATAAAAATATAAATACATATAAAAGATATATAAAGAATATAAATATACAAATATATAAAATGAATATCCTACATAGATAACACTGCTGATATTAAAATATAAACAAAGTAAGATATGAACATAGAAGAGCCAAATAGAACACATATCTTGGTGAACATCTGCAGATACATCAGTCAGGTAAACTACTATCAGAGAATTATTGGGTAAATAAGTTCCTGCTTTGACAAATTTGACAGAGGTCACCAACTGCCTTCCAAGTAGGACACATTGATTTATACTTGGAAAAAGGTAGTTTTAGTTGTATGTGAGTCTCTTTTGTTAATTTGCCCTTTCATATTTTTTTCTTCATTTTTTTATTGGACTCTAGATGAATTTAGTTGGTCTTTTAAAATGATTGTATCAAGTTTATAAATTTAAGAAAATTGACATCATTATTGTATGGCTGCTTAGAGTTATGTAATTGGAACAGAAACCATATGACCTGCAAACCTAAAATATTTCCCATGTGGCCCTTTACTGAAATGCTGACTCCTGTTTTCATAAGGAAAAATTATCCTTTTTATCATGAATTTTGTAAATTCTCATTTCAATAATTTCTGATGACTCCCCTGAGATTTCTATGTATCTAAGATATTACATGAAAATAATTATAATTTGACTTTCATATCTCATTATATGTATGCTTACTTCTTTCCTTTTCTAGTTCTATTGATATATATATATACACATATATAATATATTACATTTCCTTTACTTACATATTTCTTTATATATGTATTATACTTGTTTAATTTATTCTTATTTTATTAAAATACATTTTAACCAAAATGGATGTTGAATATAGTCAAATGTTTTCCCACATCCGTTGAACTCGTCATATATGATGCTCTGTTTTGACCTTTAGACAGTTGTGAATTTTATGAATAGTTATCCTATTTTAGACCCCTGGGGGTGAACTCCACTTAGTTAGAATATTTTATTCTTTCAATACCCAGCTGAATTTTGCGGGTCGTATTTTGTTAAGATTTCACATCCATAGTCAAAAGCAAAATGTGTCTATATTTTTCTAATTTGTGGTTTGTAAATTTTGGATGTTAATGTTATGTGAGGCCAAGAAAAATATTTTGTATGCTTCTTTTTTCCATACTCTGGATTTATTCAGAGTATCACAATTGTTTTTCCTTGAATGAAAAAAAGTATGTACCTGTGAATACATTTGGACATTTTGGGTAACTGGGTATTATTATTTTAATACATCTGTCAATTTAATTCATTGCTAACTGGCAAAATCTTGGGCAGTTCATTATAGCAATATGAGAATGGACTAATACAGTAAACTGCTACTGGTAGAGATAGGTTCTGCTATAAAGATACCCAAAAATGTGGAAGGAACTTTGGAACTGGATAATAGGCAGAGGTTGCAACAGTTTGGAGGGCTCAGAAGAAGAAAGGAAAATGTGGGAAAGTTTGGAACTTCCTAGAGGCTTGTTGAATGGCTTTGACCAAAAACAATGAAGTCTAGGCTAAAGTGGTCTCAGATGGAGATGAGGAACTTGTTGGGAACTGGAATAAAGGTGACCCTTGCTATATTTTAGCAAAGAGACTGGTGGCATGTTGCCCCTGCTCTAGAGATCTGTGGAACTTTGAACTTGAGAGAAATTATTTAGGCTATAAGGTGGAAGAAATTGAGTTCCTGTCTGAGATGCAGGGACTTAGCAGCTGATCTTACATGTTTCACTAGGACTATAAAGAAGAACTATGTTGTGGATATGGCATGCTGGCTATATCCCAAAGGACAGCAGCCTTTGAGAGTGAGTTTATTTATAAGAAATATGTATTTGTGTTGTGGACACCTTGCAAAGAACAAAAACCTTAATAACATGAAAGAGAGGCAGAGTTCTTCTAACAGAATTGCGTTGAGGGTAAGAGCACTTACAGTCTTACAGTTAGTATGTTGCTAAGATAGTCTGAGTGGAGGGGAAAAATCATGTTTTGGACTTTTCTCTAGTATCTGCTTTTGGTATTGTGGACAATTTTGAAAATGTAGATGTTGAGAGGTTACATGTCATGAAATTCTCACTTTGGTGGACTCTCAAAAGCCAGGTAGCAAAAAATTTCAGGAGGTGACAGGAAGGAGTTATGCCCCCTAAGGCTGGCCCTGACTTCCGAATTCTTCCTCCCTTGATCTTCAAACACAAGCTCCTTCTAATTAGCATGTTTACAAGGCATAAGGAAGAACAGAACTGGTTATCAAGAAGTCACCTTGATGTAGGATTGTCTAACCCACAAGGGTCGCTGTTTTTTTTTTTTTTTTTTTTTTTTTCCTATCTTAAAAGGCATTGGAAGTAGGAGGCAAGATGGGGGTGGCTAGGGCACTTTCCAGTCCTGAAAGAAGCTGTGTGGCCAGTTGACTGGAACAATGCAAACTATTCTGGAATCACTGATCTTCAACTGGACATCAGAGTATGGCTCCTGCATTTGAATGATGACTCAAGTCTTCTGCAGCCCATTAGCTATAAGACCCCCAGGCAGGTGTCTTCTGAAGTATGAAGAGAAAATTAAGCATGAAAAGTTTGTTGCATGTCTCGTTTGTGATACAACTCAGGCTGAGACAAAGTGAGTTTTGTGGAGTCTTACCCTTTCTTCCCTAGTGAGCTTGGAATTGGATATTAAAGGAGAAAAACAAAGAGATATTTGTCTTAAAGCTTAGAGCACTGAACAAAACAGTGTGTGGGGGGCAATTAACTCTTCTGTACTTCAAGGTAGCTGTTGCTGTGCTTTTTATATATACATACATGCTCATAGAAAGCAGCAGAAATGTAATATTCATATTAAAGTGTATGGGGAAATTGACATTATGTATATATTGTACACAGTAGTATAATTACAAAAAAGAATAACAAGTTCATGTTTTGGCCACCTCAATAAGAAATGCTTTCTTTCTGTGTAGATCAAGGTAACAAGATCCAGATTTTTTTTTTTTAAATGACACCACTTAGAATAAAATAGCATTTATTTCTCACTGTCTCTAGTAATGTGTGAGGGAGGAAGCAGGGGCCCTCTTTCTGACCAAATTACATAATTACTGAAAGTGTCAATGGTAGAGGAATTCTGGAAAGGCTTATGCATTTAAGAATATTTTTAAAATTTCTAATTTTAAAAAAATGAGGAAGAAGAAGCACAAATTGTGAAACAAATAAGCTCTTATGTCATCAAAATCCCTCCCTTCACCTCCCCTTTTTTTCATACATACTCAAATGAGAAAAAGTAATTCAGAGTATTCTCTAATGTTTGAAATACTAAAAGCTAATAAATTCTAAGATAATTTAGATAAATCAAATATTTTCTTTCTTTAATTTTCAGATCTGTGATGTTATAAGGGAGACCTATATGCATAATTGGTTGTGAACTCTCCTCATCCTCATCCAATCTTGGAAGCCAGCATTTTCAGAAATCAGTAGTCCTTACAAAAGATAAGGGAAGCCAGGAAGGGAAGAGTAAGGTGTTTTTTTTTTTAATCCCACATCTATGGGCAAAAGCATCTTTCTATAACAAAAAGCAATGCCATCTTGTTGCCTTGAATTGCCATAGGTGGAAATCATATTTTTCCCCCAAGGAGAAATTTTTAGTCACTCATCCAGTGCAATAAAGGACAGTTTTTCTGTCAATGCAGTTTTTTTTTTAAACTTCTCACCAAAAAAAAGCCTAAAGCTTGGATATTTGTAGGAATGGCATGTCTTCCTTTCCCTTCCAGTATTGCCCTGCCCCTCACTGTATTTAAATATGAGAATGCTAAAGGCAGTTTATATCTGATGGCCAGACGTTATATTTATTTTACATTGTCAAGAACAGTCTTTCGGTATTTTCTTATATTGCAGCCTTAGGTCTTGTGAGAATATGAGGTGTGAGCACTCTAAGGAACCATAGCTGACATTCTCCTTTTTTGTTTGTTTTTGTTTTGTTGTTTTGTTTTTCCACTTTTGCAATGAGGAAAAGTCCAGGATTCTGATATTCATATGTCATTACACATATAAATTATGTATACATAATAATACACACATGTCCCCACATGTCACCTTTAGGCTTTAGCAGTTATTGCCAAAGCAGGTTGATCGTTCTTCATCAGATCAGTAAGACTGAACATTAACTGACAATCATGGTATATAAAAGTTCTGATTTCCTTTGCCTAGTCCATTAACAAGGTCTTGGTTCAATGATGAGAGATTCCATTTATTATCAACTTGCCCTGTGCCTGGCATTGTACTCACATCTCTCATACATGTCCCATATAATATTTTCAACAATGTGCAAAGAAGGGTGGTTGTCCATATTTTGTAGATAAGAAAGAATAATTATCATTAAATTTTGAATATGCAGTTTCAGCCATAATATGCATGAGAAAAGTATTAAGTTTCCACTGCTGCTATAACAAATGACCACAACTGTAGTCACTTAAACCAACCCCATTTGTTATCTCAATCCTGCAGACCAAAAATCTGGCCAAGGCTCCTCTGGATTCTCTGCTCAGGTTGAAACAAGATAAAAATTTTGTTTCTGGCTTCTTAACCTTATTTCTGGCTGCGTTCTGAGCAGGAGCTCAAAGTCTTCTTCCGAGCTTGTTAAGATTGTTGGCAAAATTCAATTTATTGTGGCTGTAGAACTCATGAGGACTTTTTTTTTTTTTTTTTTTTTTTGAGACAGAGTCTTGCCCTGTTGCCTAGGCTGGAGTGCAGTGGTGCAATCTCAGCTCATTACAACCTCTGCCTCCCGAGTTCAAGCAATTCCCCTGCCTCAGCCTACTGAGTAGCTGGGATTACAGGCACACACCACCACACCAAGCAAATTTTTGCATTTTTAGTAGAGACAAGGTTTCCCCATGTTGGTCAGGGTGGTCTCGAACTCCTGACCTCATTATTCACCTGCCTCGGCCTCCCAAAGTGCTGGGATTACAGGCGTGAGCCACTGTGCCTCACTGGACTTACTTCTTTAGAGATCAGGAGAGTATCTGCTGTCATTCAACTCAGTCAACCTATTAGGAACCTTAATTACATTTGGAAAAAATCTATTTTGCTTTATAAAAATATATAATCACTGAAATTATATTCTATCTTATTTACTGTTCCCACTCCCAATTGATTGGAAGAAGATTATAATGAGCGTGTAAGCCAGAAAATGAGGATTTGGGGGTTCATCTTAGAATTCTACCTACATGAAGTGTGTTGCCATTTTTCCCCATTAGCAATAATATGGACATTTCCTGGAGACACTGCAAATAGTTGTATTTTAAAAAAGTATTTAATAGTGTGAAATTTAATTTTCAAAAACAAATTAAAATGTTTAACTATATTAGGAGCATTTTCTCTATTTTTATCTTGATATTCATTTATGCTCATTTGGATCTTTTTATTTTTTAGATATTAAAAAAATTAGGTATACTGTATATAGAAAGTAATTTTAGTGGTTTGGTTTTTTTTTTACATTTCTTGGTTTACATTTACTCATGGGAGAGGCTGTGCACATGGGTCACAAGTGTCCCCGCACGTAACTTTTGAGTGTGTCAAACCACAAGGCCTAACTGACCTCCCTCTGAGTAGTCCTGTAGCTAGAAACATAACCATTTCAGTTGATTAAGGTCACCACAACATGAGTATCCTGTAACTGCTTACTTCTCAGGATTGAGGTTATTGAGGATCTTTTCATACATTGTCTGCCATTTGAATATCTTTCAAATAAATTAGAAAGTAACAGACTCATCTAATTTAATAAACGGGATAAGACTTGAACAGTCACTTCACAAATGAGCCATGATGTCATTTATGCATCTTAGCCTGGGGATATGCTATGGTTAACTAAGGAAACTAACTTCACAGCGTCAAATTCCACTAATTTGGGTCTCATCAAAATGTAGGTCAGGAATGCTAACATCTGACAGTGCCTACACCTGCTGAGGCTTCAGTCTTCTGACGAGTTGATGGGTTATCTAATGTACAATGTAGAACATATAGATACTAGTTAACTTGAAGATGCATCATTTCATTTCATCAGTAGTTCTCTAGCCAGGTGAGGTAGCGCATTCTGTAGTCCCAGCTACTCGGGAGGTTGAGGCAGGAGAATCTCTTGAACGTGGGAGGCAGGGGTTGCAGTGAGCTGAGATTGCGCCACTGTACTCCAGGCTGGTCAACAGAGCAGGACTCCATCTCAAAATAAATAAATACGTACATACATACATACATAAATACATTGTCACATTAGTGATATAGTTTGGATAGTTGTCACCTCCGCAACTCATGTTGACATGTGGTCTCCAATGTTAGTGGTGGAGCCTAGAGGAGATTGTTTTGGCTTTAGAGCAGGGCACTCATGAATGGCTTGGTACCATTATGGCAGTAAAGTGAGTTCTTGCTCTATTAGTCCCCAGGAGAAATGACTGTTAAAAATAATGTAGAACCTCCCTCCCCTCTCTCCTGCTTCCTCTCTGGCCATGTAATCTCTGCACATGCTGGCTCCCCTTTCCCTTCCACTATGGGTGGAAGTAACGCATGGCCCTCACCAGAAGCAGATGCTGGTGCCACGCTTCTTGCACAGCTTGCAGAACAGTGAGTGAAATAAACCTCTTTTCGTTAGTTTCTTTAACACCAGCCTCAGGAATTCCCTTATAGCAGTACAAATGGCTATCAAAAATTAAAGATGAATCCAGAGAAACATATGACTATTTTGTTTATGTATGTCATAGTCCATAAACTTAATAAAATAACTCGGTCATCCTATGACCTCTAGTGATACCTGTGAAATTACCATAAAGCAAAGAAGCAAAATAACATGACAAAATGAGCTAAATAATAAGAGTTGCAAAATGCTAAACTAAGCAGTAATAAAAATTTAAATAAAATTAGTTTAAAAATTAGTTTTTCCTCTCTTCCATTGGAATTTCAGTTGCTTTTCTCTATGCCACTTAAATATTTTTGCTTTTATGATAATACTTTTCCCTGAGTAATAAAATGCTGGTATGTTGGAGTCTTACTGGCAAATATGTTTGCAGCAATTCACACAGATCGTAGTTTGAGGAACATAAAAAAAAGTCAACTGCAAATGAAAATTTCACTTCTCAACTTCTTGCACAAACATATACAATCACCATGGGTTTAAAAATATATATTTCTTTTCTCACAAAGACAGCCACCCTCCCAATGTCCCATTTCCAATCAAGTTAAGAAATAAAGCCCTCTTGGGTAAATCATTGCTATGCTAATGAAATCCATACAAGCAACTTGAAACTTGAAACAGAAAAAAACAAAATTATCCAATGGAAATCATTCATTAACAGTCCCTGGTTCATTGAAACTAACAAAATGTGGAAGCGACATGACCTGAATGTGTCACAGATGATAATGATCTTATGCCTGTGCTGTACTTTCTATGCAGATGGATCCAAAACACTTTTCTGAGTTTCCTAAGGTGTGGGAAATAAACAGTTGATCATTGCCGCAATTAATAACTTCTGGACTAACTAACAGCGTAGGCTAACAACTAGATTTCATTATTACCCAAGAGTTTTAAGAAACGTAACAGACTATCTCACTGCAACCTAACCACACCACTAGAGGAACTGAATAAAGACAACGCCCTAATAGCAATTCATGTTCACACCAGACCTAATGTTTGCCTTTAGAACCAATCATGGAAATAACTCAATTCCTATTATCTCTAGTATGAAGGATGTTTACTTGTTGTTGTTTTTATCTTTTAAGCTCTTTCTAGAATTCTACTTGCGATAATTAAACTACATCAGGGTGAATCAAGTAAGCAGTATCAATCCCATGCATTTTTCCATCTTGTATAAATTCAGGCGTTTAGCTGTTTCTGTGTTGGAAGCACACACAAACTTTATCACAGAATTGAGCTCAATCAAGGGAGTAAGTTTAGAAAAGTTACTGAGGCCATCTCATTCTTACCTCCAATGAGAGAGAGGAGCTGTAAGAACTGGTTGCACAGTTCAAAGGCAGCCTCAGTCAATTTTTCATTTGATTGACTCCTGCATACTGCTGTCTTTGCCTGCTAGCATCAATCCATTTGAAAACATACACCAATTGCCCTCTGTAAATTAGTGCACACACTTTAGATGGTGTCTGATGAGACTTTGTTAATTAGGTGCCCTGCCCTTCCTTAGGGACAGGCAGGTGGCCTTCCTAAGTTAGGCCAGTTGAGCACTCTTTCCTTGAAAACTGTAAATAGGAAAAAAAGACTAAGAATATTTGAGGTCATTTATTCCAGCATGGGTACAAATCTGTTGAATTTCTGGTACCAAAGTCCTTTGGTGCTGTCCCAGTGTGCTACTTTGCAAGTATGCTACGTCTCTTATGTAAGATTCTTCATACAATTCCAGTAAAAATCCTACTGACTTACAGTTTTCAAAGCTAATGTTGCTTTCAATCAAAAGCAAATCCAGTGCCCAAGCTCTATTGCTGCTACTCACAAAAATACAGCTAAAAATTTCATTTCAAACTTTCAATCCGAAAGGCATTGGTTTTAAATAGCTCTTTTACTGAAGTAAAATATAAAGAAAATATATAAATCATAAACATATAGTTTGATGATATTTTCCAAATAAACTTGCGTATACACCATTCAGAAGGTATCAAACTTTGTTACTCAGCATGTGAGTCATTTACCAGTAGCCTTGGCATTGCCTAGGAGCTTGTTAAAAATGCAGAATCTTAGCTCCCACCCAGACCTATTGAATCAGAATCTGCATTTCAAAAAGATTTCCAAGGAGATCTATATGTACACTGAATTTTGAGAAGTGCAGATATAGAACATGACCAACTCTCTAGAAATCTGCCTTATTAATCTACTCTGGTCATTACCTCCTCAAAAGTAGCCACTTTTTGGATTAACCATGCCTTAGTTTTGTCATGTTATTGAACTTTCTATAAAAGAATTCATGTTATCTACTTTCTGGGGGTCTGGCTTCTTGTACTCAGTATTATATTTAGAGATTCTTCCACGCTGTTGCATGCAGAAGTTTGTTCTTTTATTATTTTTAATTGCTGCATGAACATACCGTGTTTTATCTATTCCTCTCCTAATAGATATTGGGATTCTTTCATTCAGGGACTGTTAGGAATAATGCTGGTAGGTAACAGCCCTTGGAAAGCATACTGATGTATTTCTATTAGGTAAACTTTTAAGATTAGAATTGCAAGGTCACAGATATGCATGCATATCTTCAGTCATAGTAGATAATGACAGAGAGTTTCCCAAAATGGTTGTACATATTTACACTCCCACTGTTGGAATATAAAAATTATAGTTGCCCTAAACCATAACTATTAATTGACATTGTCAGATATTGGTTGGCCAGCTAGATGTGTAGTTGACTAAGCCATTCTGGTGGTTGTGGAGTGATATTACATTGTGATTTTATTTATTCATTTATATATGGACAGAAATCATTGTGTGTACTTATCATGTACACAATGTTTTGAAGTACATATACATTGTGGAATGGTTAAATGTAGTTAATTAACAAATGCATTATCTCATATAGTTATCAGTTTTATGGTGAAAGCACTTATCCACTCTCTTTGCATTTTTTATGAATGCAATGTATCACAATTAACTATAGTCACCTCGCTATACAATAAATCCCTTAACTTTTTTTTATCTGTCTCACTGAAATTATACGTCTTTTAACCAATATCTACCCATAACCTTTCCCCTAACCACCCAAGCCTCTGGTAACCAGCATTCTACTCTTCTCTACTTCTGTTATATTAAGTTTGGATTATATGTTATTGGCCTTTCTGTGCCTTCCTTATTTTAAGTAACATGATGCCCTATAGATTCATCCATGTTGTTAACAGAAAATAACAGAATTTCCTTTTTTTTGTGGCTGAATAGTATTACATTGTGTGTGTGTGTATATATATATATCACATTTTCATTATTCATTTATCCATTGATTCCATATCTTGACAATTGTTAATACTGCTACAATAAACATGAGAGTGCAGACATCTTTTTGACATAGTGATTTTTGTGTCCTTGCAATATACATACCCAGTAGTGGAATTGCTGGATCATATGGTAGTTCTATTTTTAATTTTTGATGAACCCCTGTACTGTTTTCCAAAATGAATGTACTAATTTTCATTCCCACTAATATAATTCCAGAGTTTCTTTCTCTCCACATCCTCACCAATACTGTTCATCTTTAGTCTTTTTGATAAAAGCCCTTCTAATAATATAAAGTGATATCTCATTATGATTTTATTTTTCCCAGATGATTAGCAATGCCAAGCATTTTTCAAATATACAGTAAATTCTCACTTAACATACACCATAGGTGTTTAGAAACTGTAAGGAAAATGACTTGTAGCTGGTAATCAAATTTACAATATTTTATTCACCATTGTTTTGTTATAATGTCGATGGGGAAAAATTAGAATTGTTATACATTGTTTCATAAAAAGTCACAGTTTCCAAGATCCCATTGACAAAGCAAGTGAGGAATTATTGCACTTACTGGCCATTTGTATATCTTTTAATAAATGTCTATTCAGTTCCTGTTCCCATTTTTAATTTCAGGCTTTTTTTGCTATTGAGTTTTTAAAATATAATTTGTATACTAACTTTTTATTACATATATAATGTATGAGACATATCCAGATATTTTATATTGTTATGTAGGTTTTCTGTTTATTCTGTTGACTGTTTCTTTTGCTGTGCAGAGGCTTTTCTTGTTTGATGCAATTGCATTTGTCTATTTTTGCTTTTGTTGGCTGTGCTTTCGAGTACTTATTTAAAAAATTATCTGTAAAGGATTTTTTAACAGGTAATTTTTAAAGGATTCTTTTATAGATTTAGAAAGAATTATCTGTAAAGGATTCTTTTACAGATAATTTTTAAAGGATTTTTCACAGATAATTTTTAAAAGTAAGTCCTCAAAAGCACAGCCAATAAAAGCAAAAATAGGCAAATACAATTGCATCAAGCAAAAAAGCCTCTGCACAGCAAAAGAGTCAACAGAGTAATCTATACAATGATATAAAATATATGTATATTTCTCATACATTATATATATATGATAAAGAGTTAATGTCCAAATTATATTTTAAAAAACTCATTAGCTAAAAAAAGCCTGATATGAAAAATGAGGATAGGACCTGAACAGAATGGGAGAAAATTTTTTGCAATCTATTCATCTGACAAAGGGCTAATATCTAGAATCTACAAATAACTTAAACTAATTTACAAGAAAAAACACAACCCCATCAAAAAGTGGGAAAAGTATATGAACAGATACTTCTCAACAGAAGACATTTATGTGGCCGGCAACATATACAAAAAAACTCTGAACTAGGTATCAATGGAACGAACCTCAAAATAATAAAAGCTATTTATGACAAACCCACAGCCAATATCATACTGAATGGGCAAAAACTAGAAGCATTCACTTTAAAAACTGGCACTAGACAAGGATGCCCTCTCTCACCACTCCTATTCAATATAGTATTGAAAGTTCTAGCCAAAGCAATAAGTCAAGAAAAAGAAATAAAGGGCATTCAATTAGGAAAAGAAGTCAAACTGTCCCTATTTGCAGATGACATGATTGTATATTTAGAAGACCCATCATCTTAGCCCAAAACCTCCTTAAGCTGATAAGCAACTTTGGCAAAGTCTCAGGATACAAAATCAATGTGCAGAAATCACAAGCTTTCCTATACACCAACAACAGACAAACAGAGAGCCAAATCATGAATAAACTCCCATTTACAATTGCTACAAAGAGAATTAAATACCTAGGAATACAACTGACAAAGGATATAAAAGATCTCTTCAAAGAGAACTACAGAGCACTACTGATCAAGGAAATAAGAGAGGACACAAACAGATGGAAAAACATTCCATGCTCATGGTTAGGAAGAATCAATATCGTGAAGATGAAAAATCTTCTTAATGTCATTTGATTTGCTAATATTTTGTTGAGGATTTTTTATTCTGTTCAAAAAGGATATTGGCATGTGTTTTCTTTCCTTTTGCATCCTTCTCTGGTTTTATTATCAGGGTAATATTGGCCTTGTAGAATGAATTTGGAAGTATTCCCTCCTCCTCAGTTTGTTGTAAGTGTGAGTAGAAGTGGTATTGGTTCTTCTATAAATGTTTGTAGAATTCAGAAATGAAGCCATAAAGTCCTAGAATTTTCTGTCATAGAAAGCATTCTATTACTTATTCAATCTCCTTATTCATTATTAATTTGTTCACATTTTCTATTTTCTTATTCAATATTTATGGATTATATGTGCCCAAGAATCTATCCATTTCTTTGAGGTTATTCAGTTTACCAGTGTATACTTCTTCATAGTAGTCTCTTGTAATTCTTTTTATTTCTAAGGTATCACTTATAATGCCTCCTTTTGGATCTCTGATTTTATTTCAGTCTTCTCTGTTTTTCTTAGTATGATAAAGATTTGTCAATTTTTAAAATATTTTCAAATAACCAATTTTTTCCCCTCAATCTTTCATATTTTTTTCATCTTTATTTCTTTTCAGTCTTAATTATATATTTTCTTCTGATTTTTGGTTTAGTTTGTTCTTGTTTTTCTAGTTCTTCAAGGTGACATGTTCAATTGCTTATTTGACATTTTTCTCCTCTTTTAGATAGGCATTTATTGCTATCAACTTTTCTCTCAGTAATGTTTTTGCTGCATCCCATAGGTTTTGTTATGTTGTTATTCCATTTTAATTTGTCTCAAGAAATTTTTAAATTTTCCTTTAATTTCTTGTTTTACCCATTGTTTGTTTAGGAACATGTTGCTGAATTTCCTTGGGTTTGTGAATTTTCTAAAGTTTCCCATATTGATTTCTACTTTACCATTGTGGTCAGAAAAAAAAAAAAGAAAACCTGATTTTGATCTTCTGAAATTTTTAACTCTTGGGTTGTGGTCTAACATGTGATTTACTACAGAGAATGTTCCATGTGTAGTTGAAAAGAATTTCTTTTTAAAGATGACATTTGTACAGCCAACAAACGTATGAAAAAAAGCTCATTATCACTGGTAATTAGAGAAATGCCGATCAAAACCATGTTGAGATACCACCTCATACCAGGTAGAATGGTGATCATTAAAAAATCAGGAGAAAACAGATGCTGGAGAGGATGTGGAGAAATAGGAATGCTTTTACACTGTTGGGAGTGTAAATTAATTCAACCATTGTGGAAGACAGTGTGGAGATTCCTCAAGGATCTAGAAATAGAAATACCATTTGACTCAGCAATCCCATTACTGGGAAAGTACCCAAAGGCTTATAAATTGTTCCATAAGAAAGACACATGCCCACGTATGTTTATTGTGGCACTGTTTACAATAGCAAAGACTTGGAACCAACCCAAATGCCCATCAATGATAGACTGGATAAAGAAGATGTGGCACATATACACCATGGAATACTATGCAGCCATTAAAAAGGATGAGTTCATGTCCTTTGCAGGCACATGGATAAAACTAGAAACCATCATTCTCAGCAAACTGACACAAGAACAGAAAACCAAACACCACATGTTCTCTCTCATAAATGGGTGTTGAACAATGAGAACACATGGACACAGAAAGGGGAACATCACACACCAGGGCCTGAAAGGTGGGGGGCTAGGGGAGGGAAAGCAGGGTATAGGGGGATTGGGGAATGATAGCATTAGAAGAAATACCTAATGTAGATGATGGAGTGATGGATGCAGCAAACCACCACCATGGCACGTGTATACCTATGTAACAAACCTGCATGATTTTGCACATGTACCCCAGAAGTTAAAGTATAATAAATAAATAAATAAATAAGAATGTATATTCTTGGGCTGTTGAATGAAATGTTCAGTAAATGTCTGTTCAGTCTGTTTGGTCTTGGGTACAGTTTTAATCTCATGTTTCTTTGTTGATTTTCTATCTGGGTAATCTGTTTATTGTGGAAAGATGAGTGTTGAAGATTTTTTACTATTATTGTATTCTAGTCAGTTTTTCCATTTGGACCCATCAATATTTTGTTTTTATATGTAGTTGTTTCAGTGCTGGGTACATATATATTTATAATTGTTACATCCTCTTGTTAAATTGACCCCTTTATGGTTATATATTGATCTCCTTTGTCTTTTTTTTTTTTTTTTTTTACAATTTTTGAATAAATATAATGACTATGTTTGCCATTTGCATGAAATATGTCTTTTTATCCCTCACTTTCAGTCTGTGGGTGTTCTTAGCAATAAAGTGAGTCTCTTTTAGACAGCACATCACTGGGCCTTTTATTGTTAACCATTCAGCCAGTTTATATTTTTTAATTGGATTATTTAGTCCATTTACACTACAGGTAGTTATTGATAGGTAAGGGCTTACTGCTGCTGTTTTGTTAACTGTTTTCTAGTTTTCTAGTTAAATTTTAGATCTTATCTTTCTTTCCTATTGTCTTTCTTTGTGCTTATTTTCTTTAGCAATGTGTTTTGATTCCTTGCTTATTTTTAGTAAAAAATAAAAATTACTTGATTTTTATTTTTAGTAAAAAATTCCTTGCTTTTTATTTTTAGTAAAAAAGATCTATTATAGGTCTTTGTTTTGTTGTTAATATAAGGAAACATCTTATTTCCTCATTTGAAAGGTTTCTGCTGAAATGTCTGCTGCTAGACATATTGGAGTTCCATTATATGTTATTTGCTTCTTTTCTCTTGCTGCTTTTAGAATCCTCTCCTTGGCTCTGATCTTTGAAAATTTGATTATAAGATATCTTGAGGTAGTCTTATGTGAATCGAATCTGATTGGTGACTTTTAACCTTTTTGTAGCTCGATATTTACCTTTGTCCAGGTTTGAAAAGTTTTTTTATTATTTCTTTAAATAACTTTTCTACCTCTTTCTCTTTCTTTACTCTTTCTTGAACACCAGTAACTCATATGTTTCTTTTCTTAATGCTATCCAATAAATTTTGTCAGAGTTATTTATTCCTAATAATTATTTTATCTATATTCTTCTTTCAAAGTGTATTATCAAATAACCTGTCTTTGTGTTCAGGTTCTTTCTTTTGCTAGATCAATTCTGATGTTAATGCTCTCTATTCTTTTTTGATTCATTGTTTTTTTCAAGAAATGTTGAATTCTTTGTCAGGCAGTACATTTATCTCTGTCCCTTCAGGGTCAGTCACTGGCTTAACATTTTTTTTCTAGTGAAATCATGTTTCCTTCATGCTTCCTTGAGTGTTTTTAATCCTTGTGGTCAGATATCATTGTCTTCACCTTAAAGAAATAGATATTTATTATAGTCTTTACAGCCTTGTTTTGTCTGAGAATGTTCTTCAACAGCAAGCCTGTCAGAAATTCTAAGCAGACTGTTTGTTGTAATTCCTAAGCCCAAGACTGCTGCTGTGTTAGTGGGTGTCCTAAGACCAGGACTGCCACAGTAAATGCAGCCAGGATTGGAGCTCTCTAGACTCCAAGCCTTGTGCAGCACCTGTAGGAATCCCATAACCATTGAGGGGCACTGAAGACCCATGGTCGCTGAGGCCTGCCTGTCTCTGAGGTTCATCAAGAACCCAAGACCACAGCAGTTGGCCTGGGATGATACAGTTCAAAACTTGAATGCTTCTTGCTGGGGCTCAACTAGACCCAGAGCAGGTCTAGAGGCTCAGTCCATGGATATTGGTCTGGAGTCAGAGACCATGGTTGGATTTGTTTGTTTCCTGTGTGTGTGTGTGTGTGTGTGTGTGTGTGTGTGTGTGTGCGTGTGCTGAGTTTTACTGTGGTGGGTCTATTATTGGGATCCAAGGCAATATCCTATGCTTCCTTTCCTTCCCGATTGGAAAGCATCTCTCCTCATGCTGTGCCACCTAAGGTTAAAGGAAGGGTAATTAAAGTAATGTAAAACTTTTTTTTTTTTTTGTAACACTCTTCAGTTCATCCTTCTCATTATTGTGGTATAACCGGGTACAGTTATCTCTCACCTGGTTTCCTTGGTCCCTGGAAGGTAGTTTTGTGCATAGATAATTGACTAAATTAATTTTTCTGCTTGGGTACAATCACCAGAGAACCTTATTCTGCTATCTTGCTCTACCCTCTGTCCCACCATTGTGGTTTTAACTTTTAGCTCTCAATTGACTGAAGCTATTGCTAACTTCTCCTATGAATTTGTCATTTGGATATCCTTTTTTTGTGAAGTGACTGTTTAAATCTCTTGCCCAATTATTAAATTAGTTTAGTCTATCTTTTTCTTTTCAATTTTTAGAACATTTTTCTAATGTCTGTAATTTAGACTTTTATCATGACAAAGACTCTCTCTTTTGACCAAACTTAAGTCAGCTTCCTTTGAGTCCTCTTTCTGTCTAGTCTCTGTCTTGAGGATCTGTCCTAAGACCACTTAGTCCAGTTTTTAGCAAAACTCCTCCTAAGTCAATTATATAAATCCTCCACTTTTGATACCTAATCAAATTCCTTATCTCTCACTCTCAATATCTTATCACCTGACCTCCCTTCCACAAAAATTCTATCAAGCCAAGTTAGCCAGAATTCCCTATCACCTTTTATGTTTATTTTTAGTGTTTTTACATCTAGTGACACCCACCTTTAACCTTAGGTATAAATTATTTTTCCTTGTATTAGAAGTTAAGCCCAATCTTGGCCGGGTGCAGTGGCTCACACCTGTAATCTCAGCACTTGGGGAGGCCAAGGCCAGTGGATTGCCTGAGGTAAGGAGTTTGAGACCAGCCTGGCCAACATGGTAAAACCCTGTCTGTATTAAAAATACAAAAATTAGCTGGGTGTGGTGGCGCAGCCTGTAATACCAGCTACTCTGTAGGCTGAAGCAGGAGAATTGCTTGAACCCGGGAGGTGAATTTTGTAGCGGGCCGAGATAATGCCATTGCACTCCAGCCTGGGCAACAAGAGTGAGACTTGATCTCCCTCCAAAAAGAAGTTAAGCCCAATCTCTCACTCTTACTGCAAAACCTCATTATAATAATCCCTCTAGATAAAGTCTGCCTTACCATCTTTAACAAATGTTATAAATATCTTTTTTTTTAACAATCGAATATATGTTTTCCCATATCTTCGCCCACTCTTTGGCTTGACTTAATAAACAGAACTTTTTAATTTTAATATAATTCATTTGTCAATCATTTTCTTTATGTTTTATTGCTGTTTATACTCTCTTTACGGAACAATAGCCAGTAAAATTCCAATCTGTTTTCCCTTTGTATAGTTGAAGATACAGAAAATCTGGAAGATAATAACTCCTTCAGTCTGGGAAGATAATATGCTTAGCTAAAAAGTATGCTGTTTTGCTTACATTGATATTACTGGTAAAAAGAAAACTACATTTGTTGTAATCTTTAATGATAAAATGGAGATTCTTCATCCAGATACCTATGATTCTAGAAATGATACAGAGCCAATCTGTCTAAATTATGAAACTACAAGTAAAAT
Organism: Cacajao melanocephalus; assembly: GCA_963573385.1. Classification (NCBI taxonomy): domain Eukaryota; kingdom Metazoa; phylum Chordata; class Mammalia; order Primates; family Pitheciidae; genus Cacajao; species Cacajao melanocephalus. The sequence goes on from CAUYLG010019731.1 coordinate 47,026, forward strand.
CTGCTATGTTTACATTACAAATGGTTTCCCAAAGTATGGTGTTAGGAGTTGAGAACAACTCTGGTCAGTGTAGACAAGAAGTTAATATTCATAGATTTCTTACTAGGAATATTCCTTCATTCACATTATATTTGAGCAATAAAATTAGGCAACTGCTGAAACAAAAGAATTAATGGCTAGTTTTACTTTTAAAGTGTAGATTGGTACAATTACCTAATCCAAGTAAACACGTGGCACTGCTTGGATTTAAAAAATAAAAAAAAAGCTCATATTTTCAAATCTTTATTATATACCTACAGTGTGTCAGATATAAATACATATATATATTTTTATCTGTATATATATTTATATCTGTATATCTATCTACCTATCTATACATATACACACACATTAAACTACTGAGGTGATGATTCTTTTTTTGAAACAAAGTCTCGCTCTTTTGCCAGGCTGAAGTGCAGTGGTGCAATCTCGGCTCACTGCAACCTCTGCCTCCTGGGTTCAAGCAATTCTTCTGCCTCAGCCTCCCAAGTAGCTTGGACTACAGGCGCATGCCACCATGCCCAGCTAATGTTTGTATTTTTAGGAGAGACAGGGTTTCACCATGTTGCCCAGGCTAGTCTTGAATTCCTTACTTCAAGTGATCTGCCCACCTCAGCCTTTCAAAGTGCCGTGATTACAGGCGTGAGACACTGTGCTCGACCAATTATTATTTCGTATAGTCTACATGCCATCATGACATGGGAGAGAAGAAGAAACAATATTTCTCCCATGAGGTCAGCAGAGGCAATGCTGAAAAAATAATAATGTAGGCAAGGCATTTTCTTATCCTACAAGGAAAAAAATTAAAATGAATGTTTTCTTTGCTCTAGTATATATTGATTTTGAAAAGACATATTTTATTGTGAACAGCGGTATAGAAAATGGACACACTCCATTAAACATATTTTCATGGGAGACACTTTATATCATGTTATTGTACTTAATTTGACGTCAAAGAATTGAGATGGGTGGCATTATTCCTATTTCACAGATGAGACAACTAGAGGGCAGAGAAAATTGAACAAACGATATGGCCTAAATCACATAGTTAGGAAGAGACCCCGCTGACTTGAAGAGTGTGACCTTCCCATTTCTCCACACTTTCTCTTCTAGTTGGGCAATTTTCTTCACTAGAGTTAGACCTTTACCTGAGAAGTTGAACACTCCACATGCACCACTGTTCACTCTTCTAGTGAAGCATTCCCATAAGCTTGTCCACCACAGTCACTGAAGGACATTGAGAAGGACCCAGCTTCAGCAAAATTCAGAGCAGGGGCTGGTATGATTAGGAAGCTGCAGAGAAAAATCTTTTTGCAATTCCCTATGCAGCTAGTTGTGTGTCTGAACATATTTCTTAGTTTTGCCCACTCTGCCTTTAAGGTCCTAGCCTTGCTTTTAGGTTTCCTTATTTGGTTTGCTTATAGAAAGATTTTCCATTATATTGGCTCTATTCAATTCGAATCTCCAGGACAGAACATTCTTTGTTCAATAAGGAATTAAATACAGACCATAAGAGCCTTTAAACTTTAGGAAGTCCTGGAACACTGGTTTTAATAATTATGTCCTGTGTGAATAATGAATGCACCTGGGCTACACCAGACCATATTTCATAAAGAGTCCTATTGTAGTTTCACTGTCTTTGTATAAAAATGAATCATAATCTGGAGTGTGAAATAGTCAGAGGAGGGGATTATGGTGGAAACAACACAGGCTCTGCCATCAGATCACCATCCATGTTCCAGTCATGCCTTCACTTGCTGAGAAATCTCAGGCAAATCACTCAAGGCATTTGAATCTCAGTTTTCGTTTCTCTGCAATGTGATAATGGTACTACAAGCACATGTGGTGAGCAATAAAGATAATAATAAAGATATAAAAATACTATGCTGGCATTTCTCTATCTTTTTAAAACCCAAACTTCCTGAGGTAGGCACCCATAGTGTTAAGACACTATGCAAGGGCATCAAATCTTGTCTAGGGGTTTGTCCATCTCCATGTACGGATCAAGCAAAACAGGCAGCATGGAGAATCCAGTGGGTGAGTGAAAAATAGCTCAGGGGAACATGAGTAAATTATATTTAGATGATTAAGCAGTTAGGCTAGAGTCAGAGCATGAAACCAAGTCAGTCCTGTGAGAGGAGGGAGAGACCATGCAAGTTGCCAAACACAGAATTTAGGAACTGGAACTGAAGTAAAAAGCCTAATGTGTTACCGGGTTTAAATGGAAATGTGTGGGCTTCATAACCAAGGAGAAGCAGCATCCTTTCTCATACTGAACTGAGGAAAACAAGCAGTATAGGCAGGGTTAGGACTGAAACATTGCCCCAGCAGCAAACCTGTGGAACAAAAAGCTGAATCTCCAACTGCATTCTCCTTGGTAATACAGGTTTATTAGGTTGGTGCAAAAGTGACTGTAGTTTTTGCCCTTGAAAGTAATGGTAAACACAGCAATCACTTTTGCACCAACATAGTAGTCTTTTAAAATATTTTTAAAGACCTATCATGTGCTCCAGGATGTAGCCTTCTCCAAGTTAACCATTTTTAGCTTCTTTAATTTGGCCTCATTTTATGATTCTGAGTGGCCGTTAGAGTTACATTCTTCAGGGCATATCATAATTTATCAGTTTGCAGTCTTTAAGTAAAGAGATGTGACCACAGTGCTATTCCTCTATTCCTCTGTATTTCTGTAAACTGTACTTGGTAAAACTCTAAATTGCTTTGGCAAGAGGGGCAACTTAGATTACAAGGTCTACCAAGCCCACCCACATCTGTTGTTAAGCTGTATCTCTGACCTGCATTTGTGCACTGGTCCATCTGCAAATCTCAGCCTCAGCCTAAGACGTTTTGTGTACATCTAGAAAAAACATAGTCTAAAATATTGTAAAAGATTTTCCTGTAAAGAGGGGGGAAAAACTCTCTTCCATTAGTATTTATTGTGTCTAATCCGTACAGTCAAGTTGCCAGATTTCTGACTAGGTTCATTAGTTTACTTAATTATTAGATTTTATAAATAATTGAACCCTCAATTTTAAAAGCCTCAGGGTATAGCTCAATAAAAACTTGCATTAAAATATCAATGAGCAGCTGCAATAATAACAAAAATAAAACCTATCTGCATAGAACTGCATACTTTGTCCATGACTTTGTCTGGACAGACCAATTTATAAGAACAAGTTTAGCCTCCTGTAATTAAATAAACTTGTCAGAGCTCCCTTAGGCCTGGCATTCATGGGTTTAATAGACATGTTTTCTGCTGATATGTATTGCCTCTAACATCTAGGAACTTACATACTTTAAGATGTTTAGTGCTGAGTGTTTTCTGGGGGACACTGGTTTAGACATTGTGCCTCTTAGGAGTTAAGCCTAATAGCATCACAAGTCTTTGAGTAGGTCACATAATTTACCATGACCATAATTTTCAAACTTCAAGATAAAAATATAAGAGTAGATTTTTTTCCAGCTGAAAAATTCTCTGAGTCTATAAGAAAAGGTATCGATGAGTTAATAACAATACCAACCACTCAAAATTTTGTTGATATTTTATACCTTGGATATTATTCACTGCAGCTGGCTGTTCGTTTTCCAAACTTTAGAATCATGTCACCTTAGCAGTTTATATTCATTTAGAATCCATGGGTCCAAAGTGATTTATGTAATTTTATAAAACACAGAGATGTGATCCTTGCCCTTGATGTACTTACAGCAGAACTTTTATTTTGCTATACACTCAATTATAATAACAGATTCCTTTTCCATATGCAGAAATATCTCCCAGAAATAATTAGCTGCAGACACAAAACAATTAGGTGGTTGCAACCTCATAAAATGTGGTTGTTGGTTAATTGGCTCATATTCACATTATGATATTTGCATCTACCACCTTACCACCTGCAAAATTTTAGCTCACAGAAATAGAAATGAGGTTTCAAAAATATGCCCTAGCAAGTGTAGTCTAAATATTCAATGTGACCTGCATTGTCTATGGACATTCTTAATACCATTCAAAAATGCTCAAGCATATGGAAGCATAAAATGTTGATTTCTAGACTGTAAACTCTTTTTCAGGAAGAAATATAATAAATACCAAGGGCTTAAAGCAACACTCAGTCATTGCCTCAATTTTCTGTCTAAACCTATTTTCCTCTGTGGGTTCATTTTCTCAGGACTCTTAAAGTCATTGGGTTGTTAATTTCTTTTTAGTTTCTTGATACTTCACCTATGGTAGGGGCCAGGCATGGTGAGAAGGCTACACATCAGTAAAGCATATTTGCTTCCAGTAGATATTTTCCCTTTTCATCATAATTTAAATTAAATTCGTCATTTTCTCTCAGAAGCTCTCACTACTATATATTAGAACTAGTATGTATTAACAACTTCTAGTCTGAGAATCCAAAACACATTTTTCCCCTTTAACCTGCATTGCACAATATGAAACCAGAATCCTGCCACTTAGGTTTAATCTATTAAGTTAACCAAACCAGCCTCTTGATATATCCATTTAAATGCAAAAGGGCAAAAAGTGTGCAGAAAGCTGAAACAGTTACAAAAGAGATACCTTCGTCAAGACTCTTATGAACTGGCATCTATCTCAGCATTAACATTACTAACCACACCTCTAGAATTAAAAATGACTCAACGTGGAAGTCCTCCCATCAGAGGAAAATAAGGGGAAAGCACTTAAATGTTTCCAGAGATTTTCAGGTCTGGAATCAGTTCTGCCAAAGCTTTGTCTGTTTAAGAAACAAGGGGTCTTCAGAGCATCTTTCCTAACATTTTCCTCTACAAAGACTGCCTAGTATTGGTTTCAAAACCCTTTGACTTGTTGCTTAAACTGCTGAGGCTGGTGCTTTTAACACTTATTTTTTTCATCAAATCTTTGACTATTAGCCATTGACTTTGGCCAGTTCTGATAATATAGATGACAGCTGTGCCCCGTTGAGAATTGAAGCTGCTTATCAGAAACCTGGGTGGCTTTAGTGAGGCCTTGCTACACAAAGAAGTTCACTTCAAAGGATAAAGATGAGAAATGTGTTAGGAGGAAAAGGTGGAAAACAAAAGAGAGGAGAAAAGACAAGGAGAAGAGGAGGGAAGAAAGAGGAAAGGGGTCAAGAAGACAGAGAGAGAGAAAGGGGAGTAGAGGAATGGCAAAGAATAAAAAATATCAAAGTATGACTGTGGGGTAGATCACCCAATTCAACAAGCCTGAGTTTTGCTTTGTTTTGTTTTACTCAATCTAAATCCCCTATTCTGGTAATCTTGGTATTCCCAAAGCAATGTTTTGGGGGAGGAAGGAAAAAAGAAAAACAACAACAACAACAAAAATCTTTGAATATTATAGAATACCAATATGGCCTGAGCCAGATGCAGAGGGAATAGATGAAAGCTCAGCTCAGATCAGTATGCCACAACTGGTGTTAAAAATGAATTTAGAGGAGGCTACTTGGGCAGCTATCCTGTAACTACAATACCAAGTTCCATTTACTCTTTACTGACCAGAGAACACTACGCTGGTGCAGAATGAATGATGTTTTGAGACAGTAGTAGACATATTCCATGCTTTCTTAATTGCAAAGTCCAGATTCTTTAAACATATTGTGGAATAGACCAATATTAGACAGACTCTCAGAGATTGCAATGAAAACAACTTTTGAAAAGAATGAGAAAAAGGGCTAAGAGATGGGTTTGTGTAGTATTAGAAAAGAAAAAGAGTTGAAAATTATTTCTCTTAATTATTTTTAGAAAATACAATGGCAGAAGCATCTTTGCCAAAGGGAGGGAATGGGTGATTTGTGAATAGCTAAACTTTTAAAGGAGGTGGAATCCAGGTATCTACTTTATTTCCAATGATAACTTTGTAGCTTATTATTTATGGGCATGTAATAATTGGGAAACTCAAAGCAATACATAAAGATTTATAAAATAAAAATTAATTTCTAGTTTAGAATACTGATCACATGCATGTTTCTCTTCTACTTTCCAAATATGCAATAAATGATGGTAAAGGATAGTAAACTATATATATATATATATATATATATATATATATATATATATACACAAAAAGCTGTCAGAAAGCTATCAGAAAGCTATCAGAAAACCAGAGATTTTGCCACATTTCTGGAAGGAGAGAGTGTATAGGAAAGTGTTGTCCTGTGAAGTCAACCAGGAAGACAGAGCTTAAAGTGAGGGTAGGGGGAACTAACTGCAGGAGGGGCTGCCGGGCTAGCTGGTGGGCTCCAGAGAAGCTCTAGTATTATACTGCAAGAATGAAGTAAGCCTGAAAGAGAGATTAATTAAAGATTAACAGTCAAGTAACCCCTCCATCCCAGCAAGCATGATTACTAGTAACCTGGTATTTACTCCAGGTTAAAAAAAATCAAACAGTTATTCTCTAAATAAAATGAACTATGTAGACAGAACCTGGGAGCTGGATAAGGTTTGGAATTACAGAATAATGCCTTTCTTGTGGTATTTAGGGGTCTGTGTCCATGACCCTAAATCAAAGTCTGTCCATCAACAAAACTCATCTATATGCTCTGAGCATCACATCAAACTTATTCATTCCTCATTCTTGAATAGGGACAGATATGTATCTCCAGAAAGTTGAGGAATATTTTGGCATGAAGAGAAACAAAGCTAGAGAACAAAAACAAAAGAATACAAAAACCATGAAGCATCAAATAGAATTAAAAACAAACAGGATTTTGAGAAATCAGATGAAGGAGAAAAACTCAAATTATTGTCCTTAGAGAAATGGAAGAAGATGTTGTATTTGCCAAACAAGAACAGTCTAATATGAAAAATAAACTATTGAAGAGCCAGAAGAGATTCTAGGAATTTAAGATACAATTGCAGGAAAAGCAGAGGAGAAAAGGTTGAAGAAATAACATATCTCTCAGAATATGCAGCACAAAATGTGAAAAAGATAAGAAACAGAAGAATTAACTCCAAATTATGTCTAATTAATAGTAGTTTCATAAATAAAGAACAGAACAAATGAAGTAGGAGACAGTTGGCAAATGAATAGAAAGACTGACTACACTGCATGCAGAAAGACATGCAATTTCAACATGAAAACGCCTGGCAAGAGCCAAAGAAGAGTCATGAAAATGAAGCAAAATATGAATGTGAAATTACAGAACCCAAGATATTGAAAAAGATCTTAAAAGTTACCAGAGTTGGGAATATAGGTCATCTAAAGATGTGGAAGGGGAAGGAAGAAGAGAAGGAGGATCAGGATGAGGATGAAGATGAGGATGAGGATGAGAAGGAAGAAGAGAGGAAGAAGAACATGAAGAAGAAGAAAGGAGAAGGAGAGGGAAAGCAATAATTATTGTTAATATGAAATGAAACATCATGCTGACAACAGTGGAAGCAAATAAATTTGGCATAAGTTAAGTTATTATTCCTAAATCTCACACTTGGAAGTTATGAAAGTTGCTGGAAACAAACCTTTTAAAGTTTACTTTAAAAAGCAATATAGGCCGGGCGTGGTGGCTTACGCCTGTAATCACAGCACTTTGGGAAGCTGAGGCGGGCGGATCACGAGGTCAAGAGATCCAGACAATCCTGGTCAACATGGTGAATACCCGTCTCTACTCAAAATACAAAAAAAAAAAAAATTAGCTAGGCGTGGTGGCGCGCTCCTGTAATCCCAGCTACTCAGGAGTCTGAGGCAGGAGAATTGCTTGAACCCAGGAGACAGAGGTTGCAGTGAGCCGAGGTCACGCCACTGCACTCCAGCCTGGCGCCTGGTAACGGAGTGAGACTCTGTCTCAAAAAAAAAAAAAAAAGCAATATAGTAAGTGGTTGTATCATGGAGAGGATGATTTTTCTCTTCCTGTTGAATAAAAGCTGTATTTGGTAAGTTGCAGTTTGGGATATAATTACAGTGACAGCACCCAATGCATTCAAAAAAAAATATCTGTATCTGAACCATTAAAAAACACAAATGATTCTGAACACAGCCTTTGATGATTTCTCAGGTGGATCCAGAGAAGGTGGCAGTGAATGTGGAGACCCTGAGAAGAATTATCCCATTGAGACAAGCAAGTAAGAAAATATCTTTAAGTTAATAGTATGTACATATTATATATGTCCCTACATTTTTACAGTAGTTACTAATTTAAATATAAGAAATAGCCAGTCGACTCTTTTACAATATGTCATAAACATGTATTAAGGTTAGCCAATTACTCTATGAAAAACACTCTTCACTTGGAAAAATTATAGGATATGTAATGACTTTAGATGCAATAGAATCATGTTATTGATCTTCATAAAGTAAAAGTAACAGTAGAGCTGACAGAAATTGAAAAGTAGATGGGGAAAAAAGAGGTAAAAGTAGAAAAGTAACATGCGAAGCTTCAGTTTTGTTAAATAGAACTATAGAAAGATAAACTACAAGTAGATCACAAATGAAATTCTTACCTATCATAATAGGAATTCAGTAGATAAATTTCAAGTTGCTAAGTGAAGAAATAGAAATAGCATTTTAATTGATATTTGGAGGCAAGAGTCTTTAGAATTTTAACAAAAATGGATAGAAGTGATTGTTTCTCTGAAGATAGAATGTATTTGGGGAGTTCTGGGGTTACTCTTGAGTATTCCTCATTAAAACTAAGATAGTTTAGACTTCATAGATTATATATACCAGGGCACTTAGCCTTTATTATATAAGAGAATTTGGTGTTATTGATGTGCTTGGTTTATAGAGAGGAAATTTAAATTCAGAGAATTTTCAGTAGTAGAAGTAAAGCTTATAACCAGATCTTCGAAATGCCATGCTTTTTGGAATCTCAAAATAGGAGTGGATACTAAATGATATTTTTCCAAAATGTTTCAGATCTCCTCTCATAAATGTATAGAATGCATTTTAATCCAGGTGTTGGGCAAACTTTTTCTTGTAAAAGGCCATTTTTTACATTGTCAGCTATGTGGTCTTTGTAGAAATCACTCAACTCTCTCATTGTAGTGCAGCAGCTAGAAGACAATATGTAATTGAATGAGTATGGTCTGATTTGGCTTATGGACTATAGTTTGCCAACCCTGGGATCAATAAGTTAATTATCTCTTTTAATTTTCATTTCTAGTTTCAAAGGCAAAGATGGCTATGCAATATTTTCACTGAGCCTATTCTGTAATTTTCTTCCAATCCTGTATTAGTCCGTTCTCACACTGCTGTAAGGAAATACCCGAGACTGTGTAATTTATTTAAAAAAGAGGTTTAATCGGCTCACAGTTCTGCAGGCTGTTCAGGCTTCTGCTTCTGTGGAGACCTCAGGAAACTTAAAACCATGGTGGAAGGCAAAGGGGAAGCAAGCACATCTTCACATGGTGGGCAAGAGAGAGAAGGGGGAAATGCTACATACTTTCAAACAAGATCTCCTGAAAACTCTATCACAAGCACAGCAAGTGGGAAGTCTGCCCACTGGATTCAATCACCTCCTACCAGGCCCCTCCTGCAATGCTGAAAATTACAATTCTATATGAGATTTGGCTGGGGACACAGAGCCAAACAATATCATTCTGCCTCAGCCCCTCCCAAATCTCAAGTCCTTCTCACATTTTCAAACACAGTCATGCCTTTCCAATGGTCACTCCAAAGTCTTAACTCATTCCATCATCGACTCAAAAGTCCAAGTCCAGAGTCTCATCTGAGACAAGACAAATCCCTTCCGCCTATGAGACTGTAAAATCAGAAACAAGTTAGTTACTTCTAAGATACAGTGGGAGTACAGACAAAATTTAGCTGTCTGGGTACCACCACAAGTATCTGGAAAAGATCTAAGGTTTACAGGAACCAAATGTATAGGTGTGTATGGGAGTCCTGGGGGTTTTGAGTAAGTCTATAGCAAAACCATTCCCGATGGTCCAAATGGATCCTTTGAGAAGTCAATGGGGATATGAACATGAAAAGAACTAATGAGAAGCCAGGATACCAATTAACCAGTTCACTGATCAGAAGGCTCAGAACATTCTAGTTGCTATTACTTCCTATAGAAAATAATTATTTGGGGGCAAAAGGAAGCAAAAACAGTAGAAGGAGAAAAGAGAAAAAGCAGTGTGAAGGAGGATGGTAGAATGCAACACAGAGTTAATGACAGTGGACACTCTCCTGAAGGTGAGCAGCATCTGACATCAGAGAATAGAAGGGCACAGGAGTGAGCGCTTATTGAGCATTTACCAGTTAGAGGTGCTAAAGTGAATAATTTACTTTGTTAGTGCATTTATCTATTGACAACAGTCTGTTGAGAATTCATTTTTATTCTCACTCTACATATGAGTCAAAGCTCTTACAGGTTACTTAACTTGCCTTAATTTCACATATAGTAAGTGAATTTTCAGTCAGGGTCTTGTGACCCAAATGCCTACGCTCAGTCCTTTGTGCTGTTCAACAAAGAGAAACTAGAATATCTGACCTGAGTGTGTTAGCACAAGGCCACCCCTGGAGTTCAAGTGGGCTTTGGCTAAACAGGTGTCTGTTCCTTAATGGCTCCTAAGGGTATTCACATGATACTTTGAAAGGATGTCAACCAGTATAGTCCATGGGTTTAAGGTACAAGTTGGAGAACAATTAGATTATTAATGTTCTTGATGAAAATAGTCTCCAACATAAGGTCATTTTATTTTATTTAAAAACTCAGGGAAATGTGTTAATTAGTTTTAGAATATTTTCTATAAACAGAATTACAGATAAAAAATGTTGAAATGCAAATCGCTCAAATATTCAGAATACAGAGAATTCTTTATGTAAAAATGATGCATTCTCTGTTGATGTCAGGTAAGATAATTTATTTTTCATGTTTTTTGTCCTGTAAATACTATGGCTCATCACTCATAGATAATTGATAATACGATTGTCCACAGGGAAGACACTTTATTTTCCCACTAATGCTGTGTGTATACAGGGTTTTGGAGCCACTCCCATATACAGTTCTTCCGTCAGCAAATACCTCTTATAGAACAGGGAAATTTACAGAGAACAAAAATAATTGCCCATTGTGTTTTCCTTAACACCATGGGCCGGATACACAAGAACTGAGTTTCCTGAAAGACGGTGACAGCAAAGTTTACTTTGCCTATAACAAGAATGAAAGAAAATAAGGGGAGAAAGAGGAAGGAGAGAGGGGGAGAGTGAAAAAGGGAAGGAGAAAGGAAGAAAGGGAGGAAGGGAAGAAGGGAGGAAGGAAGGAGAGATAAAGCAAAAAGATGCTGTTGTAGAGGAGGAAAACTTTCAATGACTGGTGTTTGTGAATGAGTGAGAATTGGCCTGATAGATGACACTGTGCTGTGTGAACTGAGCAGTGATTAGAAGCCATAAGAGTTGGGTTGTATTCTCCACCTTCTTAGACTCTGTCACTTGAAGCAAGTCTCTTCACCTTATGCACTTCCTTTTCCAACTTGAAATTGTTAATGTAGAGGAAAGCATGCTGACAAAGTCTAAGAATGCGACATTGTGAACACTTGAGAAAGACTCGAAATAGTTAAAGGCATGGTCAGGCTTGGGAAGGGCTTACTGAGGCCACATGTTTTCCCAGTGTATGACCTGCAGGCACGCACCTGGGCTCGGTCAGGTTACAGCCCACTCCCTCCCACCCACAGGTCAGGCCCTGGTCGATGATAGACCCAGGACCCTCCTTAATTAAGCGTACCAGTCACCTAAAGCAACAAGAGGGTATTTGGGAATATTGGATGTCACTCAGCCTCTCTTTAGACTTCCTTTCCTTTTAATTATTTCAAAAGAAAAACACTAACTTTTTTTTTTTTAAGTTAAAAATAACAAAAGCAAAGTCCCTTAAAGGAATCGGTATCTGTAAAGATTAAGTAATGGCTGCCTGGACTTTTAACTGCCCTGTATCTGCTGCTAAAGTTGATGTTAGGTTGAATTTAGGCAGGTCTGGAATCTTTATTCCCACTTGCTTGCCCCTACTGATGCGTCATTGGGAAAATGTCAATGATCAGTTACCATCTGGTTTCCTGAAAAAAAATAAAGTTTGGAAATTCTTAGTTGATTCCGTCTTACCTTGGAATCATTTTGTTGCTGTTGCTGATGCTGCTCCTTAGATGTAAGCAGTCAGTGACTGTTTAAAAACATTAATGCTGCTTTCCTATTCAAGGAGAGACTTTCTTCAGAAAGGTCCCTAAATCACTAATGGCTTTCAGGAATTTATCATATCAAAGAGAAAGGAGAAACACTTTCAGTTATCCAACGGGAATTGCAGGTATATGGAAGGGCCTCCCTCCAGCTCAAAATTTGATGAATCAGTTGCAAGTTTATAATCAATCTCATACACAAAATATGTCATGAGAATTTAAATATAAAAGAGGCTTTGTGTCTCCCTTCATCGGAATGTAGAGTTCATAAGATAAACTAATGGAATTTGATTTTTTAAAAAGCTCTAATTAGTGACTATTAACCTACATGAATTTCCTTTATTCATCCTCTCGTTTCATTTCATAGATGCAGATTTCACTAATATATATGTACACACACACACACACACACACACACACACACACACACATATATTTTGAGACTGAGTCTAGCTACATCACACAAGCTCGAGTGCAGTGGCACAATATAGGCTCATTGCAACCTCTGCCTACTGGGGGTTCAAGCGAATCTCCTGCCTCCGCCTCCAGAGCAGCTGGGACTGCAGGTTCATACCACCACACCCGGCTAATTTTTATATTTTTAGTAGAAACAAGGTTTCACCATATTGGCCAGGGTAATCTCGAACTCCTGACCTCATCATCCACCCACCTTGGCCTCCCAAAGTGCTGGGATTATAGGCATGAGTCACCACTCCCAGCCATATTAAAATATTACTGAATGGTGTTTACAGTATCAGCTGTAGAATATTACTTAACACATTGCTTTATTTGAGTTTTTCAACAACCCCTTGATATCTGTATTGTTGTTATTAATGGCCCCATGGGGAAACAAACATTTGGGGAAGTTATGACTTGCTCAAGACCACACAGTGAAACCCACTCTACTCGAAACTCGAAAAGCTCATATTTGGTTGTTTGCTAGTACAGAGTTTTCAAAAGTGAAGTCTGAATTCAGTCACTCTTCTACCAGTTCTTTTAATGCTTTGCCCTTTTCAGCCATCTTCTTTTAGGTACCTAGTGACTATTTTCCAAGACATCCCCAGCCCTCCTGGCTAACATTATAACCTCTGAATTTTTACCATAACTCCTTATTTTTGAGAATTGTTTCCAATTCTCTCTTCTTTTCTTCCCTTCAAGATGACAGTCATCTAATCTGAAAAACTGAAGTGCACATATGTCATTATGTGACAATAGCATAATTGCCTGTTATATCCTATATTTTTGTAGTTTAGCAGAGTTCTCCTAAATAAAAATTTTAACCCAAAAAATATAATGATGATGGGAATTATAAACAGAGAGATTGGCTAACATACTGTTAATTTGGTAACCTACAAAACAAATACTTTATGTAGGCAGTCATGCCCAAATACAAAGACTGATGTTTAGATCAAATTTGTTATTACTTAGCATAAGTAATTACTTATTATTAACATAAGTAATCATCTATATTATTCATATATGTAGTTCCATGAAAATAATATGATGCACTAGTGAAATGAATGAGATCAGATTTTGGTTGCCCTTATAGGATGAGATATAGTATTTAGGAAGATTGTCTAGTGTTAGTGTAAGAAAGAACTTGGTTTGAGTCCCAGTTCAGTCACTTATAAGTGATGTGACCTTGAACATGTTCTTAATTTCTTTGAGTCATCATGGAAGGAAGAAAGGAAAGGGAAGGGAAGGAAAGAGGAGGGGAGGGGAGGGGAGGGGAGGGGAGGAGAGGAGGGGAGGGAAAGGGAGGCAAGGGAAGGGAAGAGAAGGCAAAGGAAGGGAGGGGAGAAAGAGAGAGGAAAGAAAGAGAAAGAAAGAAAGAGAAAAAGAGAAAGAGAAACAAAGAAAGGTTTTATATCCTCTGCAAAGAGAATAAATTTGAGTTAAAAATTTAGTATAAAAAGGTCTCAGGTTCAGAAAATGAGAGGGTAAATATTTTCTAGATGTGGATTCTCCCTAGGGTGAGATATTTCATATACAAGAAATGACAATAAGCCAGCCACTGTTTAAGAGAGATGTAGAGTTTTTTGCATCAAAAATTAATTCTGTAGCTTCAAATTAAGCTCATCACATGTAAAGCAAAGTTTACTTTAAATCTTTCTTTGTCATTACAATAAAAGTTACAGTTTCAGGAACACATTCTTTCTATTAAACTCTACACTTCACTGGCATAATTAAGACTCCTCTAGAGTAGAATCAACTTTGACATGTGGCAGGAGAGGCTGTAGTTAATTCCTTTTCCTTATTAGCTCATGACCTTGGATGTGTTGAGATGTGTTTCTGTGATGGAGCAAGGAAGCCAGGTTTTCTTCTCCCATGTTGTAAATATCTCTATTCTCAGGCTTAGGCTTTCCTTCAAGAGTGCAGCCACTCAGAGGCTGATCTGCTCCAAGCCTTGTCTTGATAATTTACAGAACTGCCTAACTACAGCTTGAGTGGATCCTCAGAAGAAATGGAGCCTAACTTCCCAACAAGTGTAGATGCTCTCTCTGCAATCCATAGATGACCACTCTAGGAAAGAAAGAGGAACATTAATATAAATTTATTTCTGGCCGGGCATCATGGCCCATGCCTGCAACCCCAGAACTTTAGGAATGGTGGAGGCAGGAAGATTGCTTGAGACAAAAAGTTCAAGACCAACCTGGGCAACATAGCAAGACCCCCGTCTCTGCAGATAAAATAGCCACACATAGTGGTGCAGGTCCACAGTCCTAAGTACTCAGAAGGCCTAAGCAATCAGGAGGATTGCTTGAGCCTAGGAGGTTGAGGGTACGTGAGCCACTACAGGGTGCCACTACTCGAGCTTGGGCAACAGAATGAGACACTATCTCTAAAAATATATGTATGTGTGTTCACAAAAACACACAGTGTTAGGCCATTCTGGTTTTTTTTTTTTGAGACAGTCTCATAGTGTTGCCTAGGCTGGAGTGCATGGCTCTGTCTTGGCTCACTGCAACCTCCACCTCCTGGACTCAAGCAACTCTCATGCCTCAGCCTCCCAAGTAGCTGGGATTATAGGCATGCACCACCACACCTGGCCAATTTTTGTATTTTTCATGGAGATGGGGTTTCACAATGTTGGGCAGGCTGGTTTTGCACTCCTGACCTCATGTGATCTATCCTCTTTGGCCTCCCAAATTGCTGGGATTATAGGTGTGAGCCACTGCACCCAGCCTAGGTCATTCTTGCATTGCTATAAAGATATATCCAAGACTGGGTAATTTATTTTTCAAAACATATTCAATTGGCTGACAGTTCTGTTTGCTTTACAGATGCCATGGGGCTAGCATTTACTTGGCTTCTAGGAAGGTCTCAGGAAGCTTACAATCATGACAGAAGGTGGAGAGGAGTAGGCATGTCCCATAGTGAAATCAGGAGCAAGCAATAGAGATGGAGTCAGGGGAGAAGTGCCACATGCTTCTAAATGACCAGATCTCTTGAGAACTCACTACCATGAAGATGACACCAAGCCATGAGGGATACATCCTCATGATCCAAACACCTCCCACCAGTCCCCACTTCCATCATTGGAGATTACAATTCAACATGAGATTCGAGCAGGGCCAAATATCCAAACTACATCACTCTGCCCCTGGCACCTCCCAAATCTCATGTCCTCTCACATGGCAAAATGTTTATATTTTTGGTGGAGAAGGGGTTTCACCCCATCTTAACTCATTCCAGTATTAACTCAAAAGTCCAAAGTCTCATTTGAGACAAGGCAAATGCCTTCCACCTATGAGGCTGTAAAATCAGAAACAAGTAGTTACTTTCAAAATACAGTGGAGAGTCTGGGCATGGTGGCTCACATCTGTATAATCCCAGCACTTTGGTAGGCTGGGGCAGGTGGATCTCTTGAAGTCAGGAGTTCGAGACCAGCCTGGCCAACATGGTGAAACCTCGTCTCTACTAAAAAAATACAAAAATTAGCTGGGTGTGGTGCCCTACACCTGTAATCCCAGCTACTTGAGAGGTGGAGGCAGGAGAATTGCTTGAACCTGGGAGGCGGAAGTTGCAGTGAGCTGGGATTGTGCCACTGCACTCCAGCCTGGGTGACAGAGCAATACTCCGTCTAAAAAAAAAAAATACAATGGAGATAGAAGCATAGAAGCATTGAGTAAACATTCCAGTTTCAAAAGAGAGAAATTGGCCAAAAGAAAAGGGCTATGGGCCCCATGCAATTTTGAAACCCAGCAGGGCAGTCGTTAAATCTTAAATCTATTTTGACTCCATGTTCCACATCCAGGGCACACTGGAGCAAAGGGTAGGCTCCCAAGGCATTGGGCAGCTCTGCCTCTGGGATGTTGCTGGGTTCTGCTTCTGCAGCTGTTCTCCCAGGTTGTTGGGCACATGTGGCTTTTCCAGGTACAGGGTGCAAGATGCAGGTGGATCTAACATTCTTGGGTCTGGGGGAAAATTGCCTCCTTCTCATAACTCTATTAGGCAATGCTTTTGTATGGGGCCTCCAACCTCACATTTCCCCATGGCATTGCATTAGTAGAGGTTCCCTGTGGGGCCTCTGTCCCTGCAGCAGGCTTCTGCTTGGACATCCAGGCTTTTCTATATGCCTTCTGAAATCGAACCGGAGTGTGCCAAGCCTCACTGACTCTTGCAGTCCCTGCACTCATAGGCTTAATACCACGTGGAAACTGCTAAGGCTTATAATGGCTTGCTTGTACTCTCTGGAGTGGTGACACAAGCAGTATCTGAGGCCCTTTGAGCTGAGGCTGGAGGTGGAGCAGCTTGAATGTGGGGAGCTGTGTCTTGAGGCTGCACAGGGCAGCAGACCTGGACCTGGCCAGCAAAACATTCTTTCCTCCTAGGCTTCTGGGACAGTGATGGGAGGGCATACCTTGAATGTCTTTGAAATGCCTTAAAGGCCTTTATCCCGTTTTCTTAGATATTAGCACTTGGCTCCCTTTTAATTATGCAAGTATCTGTAACAAGTGATTGCCCTAAAGCCTGCTTGAATTCCTTTCCTGAAAAAAAATTTTCTTCCTCTGCTACATAGCCAGGCTGCAAATTTTCTAAACTTGAAGTCATTTCTTTGCTCCTTCATCTGAGCATAGGCTGTTAGAAGCAACCAGCATGCTTTGCTGCCTGAAAGTTTTCTCTGACAAGTGCCCTAGGTTGTTACTCTTTAGTTCAAACTTCCATAGATCCCTAGAGAATGGACAAAATGCAGCCAAGATCTTTGCTAAGGCATAGCATGCATGAACTTTGCTCCAGTTCCCAATAAGCTCCTCATTTTCATCTGAGATTTTGACAGCCTGGACTTCATTTTCCATATCACTGTCAGCATTTTGGTCATAACCATTTAATCAGTCTCTGAGAAGCTGCAAACTTAGCCTCATCTTCCTGCCTTCTTCTGAGCCCTCCTAACTATTTCAGCATCTGCTGGTTACCCGGTTCCATAGCTACTCCTGCTTTTTCAGGTAAATTTATAGCAATGCTTCACCCTTTGACACCAATTTTCTGTGTTAGGCTGCTCTTGCATTGCTATAAAGAAATACATGAGTCAAGGTAACTTATAAATAAAAATGGTTTAATTGGTTCATAGTTCTGCAGGCTTCACAGGAAGCATGGTTCTGGCATTTTCTCAGCTTCTAGGTAGACCTCAGGAAGTTTACAATCATGGTTGAAGGCAGAAGGGAATTAGGGATGTCACATGGTGAAAACAGTATCAAACAGGAGAGAGAGAGTGAAGGGGGAGATGCCACTCACTTTTAAATGACCAGATCTCGCAAGAACTCACTATCACGCAGACAGCACAAAGCCACAAGGGATCCACCTCCATGATCTAGACACCTCCTACCAGGTCCCACCTCCAGCACTGAGGATTACAGTTTAACATGAGATTTGGGTGGTGACAAATATCAACATTATATCACACACACACCCACACCCACACCCACATTTATTTCTCTAAGCAAAGAGTGCTACTCCACATAGGCAGCAGCTTTTAGTCCTACCTCATTTCTGTGAAGATATCAGGAGTTACCTATACTTAAAATATAGACCCGATTCCTAAAAATAATAGTAGGGAGATTAGGAAATCACTCTGTAGAAGAAGAAGGGAAGAACATTTAAATTAACTTTTTTCCTAAGTGCAAACTGAATGGTTTCTTGTTTAATAACGATTTCAACAAATAATTGGCTGTTTTATTTAAAATGCAATTAAGAAAGACAAAATACCTTAGGTCCTGGTTAATAAAATTTTTTAAGTTATTGCAGTCCTAGTTTGTTTTTGTTTTCTTTTAAAATTATTTCGTTAGTTATTTTTTGGATGCAGTTTTCCTCTTCTTGCCCAGGCTAGAGTGCAATGGCACCATCTTGGCTCACCACAACCTCTGCCTCCTGGGTTTAAGCAATTCTCCTGCCTCAGCCTCCTGAATAGCTGGGATTACAGGAATTTGCCACCACACCTGGCTAATTTTGTATTTTTAGTTGAGACAGGGTTTCTCCATGTTAGTCAGGCTGGTCTTGAACTCCTGACCTCAGGTGATCTGCTCACCTTAGCCTCCCAAAGTGTTGGGATTACAGGTGTGAGTCACTGCACCCGGCCAAAATTATTTTTAAACTTTTTTCTGCTTATAGAAGTATTTTGTGCTTACTCTAGATAAATCAGGAAGTATAGAAAAGAGTGATGAAGCAATACAAATTACTCATCATTCCTCCATTTACTTAGAGTGAAAGGTTATTAATACTTTGGAGTTTGTTCTAATCTCCCTCCCATGTATTTATGTGTGTATATTGATTTTACAGGAATAGTGACATATTTTGTCATATGCATTATCTACTTTCATTCATAGAAAGTAATTCATACATACTTCTTAATGCCATTTAATATCATTAAGGCAGATTATTATTGGCTATATATTATCCAGCAGTAGCAGTATATACCACCCAATTTTTGATAGCTTGCAGTGGTAACATTTTACATAAACTGGGAGAAATTGGATTAATTAAGCATTGATGATAGAAACTTTTTTCAAGGCTGAGAATAGGGTTAGGTTCTCACCTCACATTAGAGACTAAAATAAATAACTGACTATTATGGTTAAATGTAAAAATTAAAATATAAAACATTTCTAAATATGCAATAAAGCATAAAACAAAAGACTATTAAATTATAATTTGAAGAATTTCTGTTTAACAACAATATAACATTTTAATCAAATTAGGAAAAACATTTGTAACACTTTAATAGCCAATATATGTAAATGGGTAACATAACTAACATATGAAAATAACTACAAATTAGAAAAAGATGAATACTCTAAGGAAAAATTTGTAAAGCACATTAGGAGGCAAATTTCAGAAAGGAAGTGCGAAATATTCCATTTCAGTAGCAGTCAAAGAAATGTATTCCTCAAATGCCATTTTCTATTCTTATTGATTTATTTTTTCTTCAAATCAAATCACCACCTGACATTACAGATATGAATACTGTTATTCTAGATACATATTTTTTCCTCATTGAAGTATAAGTTACATAAAAACTTATGCTTTTATTCATTGTTGTATATCCTCAATAACAGGCCTGTTTTAAGGTACGTATCAGTCAGCTATTACTATGTACCAAATAATCTCAAGTCTTAGTGCCATGTAACAATAAGTACTTACTTATTGCTCAGTCAGCTAGGGTGACTCAGTTTCACAGTGCAAGTTGGCTTATCCTGCTTCTGTGACCAGCAGGCAGAGTGGGGCTAGGCTCTTCAGGGGATGGAATAAATACAGGAAAGTATGACGAGCCATGAATTCTCATTTTAAATCCCTCTTACATATCTTCTAACTGCATATTCACTGAAGGAAATCACAATATGAAGCTAATCAAGGGTAGGAAGCTAAAATCAAGAGTAGGAAAGTATATGCACCTATGTACACACATGTATGTACATACATATAAACATACATATATGTATAAAGAGAGATAAAACAAAAATGTTACATTTACTTATTAATTATTAATATGCTTAATTGCAGTAGGCAGTGCTAATGAAAATGTACAAAAGTGAGGTTTATATCCTTCTTTGGTCCAGTAATTTATTTCTATGAAATGAACAACTATAACCAGAAATGCACTTAACATTATTTCTATGAATGTCCATTGCAGTATTATCTCTATTACAAAAAAAATTGGAATTAATCTACTGTTATTCTGAGATAGGTTTTTCTTTTCTTACTGTATGTAACTTGACCTAACATAACCAACATTTCTCATTATTACCTTTGATGGCTTGCAACTTTGGCCAAATGAGAGAGATGCATTTTTTCCCCTAGGAAATCTTCTACGACTATTTGAGTTCATTAATTGATAAATCATTGATGAGTATCTTATGACTTTTAAGAATAAATTAGTAATATTCCTTCTGTCCTAGAATTGATCAAATAGATTTCTGGGGAGAGAATGTATCTATAAAGGTCACAGCAAATAGAAAATATGCAATGATAAAGAAATATGTTCTGTATATTAAAGGGTCCAGACCAAGGACAATTAACTCAACTGCAGGAATCAGGGCAGAACCCTCAAGGAGGAAAAGTTAAAATCCATGCATTTTGATAAGAAATGGTAAACATTCACAAGGGTTTGTCAATATCAGTAATATTAATAACACATAATACCTTTGAAAATGTCAAGATTACGTTAATGTATTTTACCCATAGCTTTTAGTGTACATCTTCACCCCCACTTCTGGGGAGGGAAGAGGTTGCCCTTTTTCTGAGTCCCAACCCTCTGGAGAAAATACGAAGGGAGCTTTGTTAAGTGACCCCAGCAAGGTACAGGGATGGATTCTAGCTACTTCTGGTTCTCAGTCCTGGTTTTACTTTCTATTTTATTGTCCCAAATATATGTAGCAGCAAGAGGAGAGGAGGGTTCATTCATTTATCAAGGTTGGTTGGAAAAAAAAATAATTGTAATTGAATAGTCTTCTCTTATTTCATAATATCCAAAATATAAACTGATGGAAATCACTCATTGCCAAAGGCCGCTATGACAGGCAGAAGACTCTTAAGTAGGTGGCATGGCAAAGCCACTGGGAAGCTCATAGGTATTATATTTTATTCTTTCTTTTGTTCATTATTAATTTGTTTAGTAAATATTGCAAGAACTATTGGAAGACTGACTCCTTAGTTTCTAAGTTTCTTTAGAATGGTTTAGGATCATAAACATATTTGCTATGTTGATCAGTTAACACTATATTAATATTGTCAAAGAGGGTAGTAAGCTGTCTTCAAACCAAGGCCCATCCACGTCCTTGCTTAATGGGTTAGAAACATTGCATCTAAGAAACAAGAGTTCGTTCTCCTGTCACAAAGAATTTAAAAGACGAAATCAGAATCTAAGTATTTTCTTCTTTCTAAAAATATAAACAAATGGAGGGTCACTTAATCCAAAGCACAAGCTACTCCTTTTGATTAATTTTGGATAAAAGTGGGCTTTGAGAGATGGGCCTAGGACCCCTGATTTGAGCAGCATCAGAAAAAAAAAAAACAAAAAAACAAAAAAAAACCCAACTTCTCTTTATCTGAAATTAACTACAAATTCAATTAGAATAAAAATCTTCACCCACCCCATGGAAAAGATTTTACACAAAGAAAAGCAGATGTTGCAACAACATTGAGAGCGCTTTGCTTAGCAGTGTATGGAATTTTCCATCTTGTAAGCCCAATCACTGGTGAAAGATACACAGAGCCAGCTTCTCTAACTCACAAAACGGCTTCCATTTCCCATGCTCCTTTAATTAGATTTACTTCTTTAACTAAAGTAATATTGGGTTGAAGGAAGGAAGGGCGGGGGTGGAGGAGACTCTGCTTAATACTGGCTTAGCAAGTTTAGAGAAGGATGTAGGGTAAGAGGTGGAGGTCTATTTTGGGGTTATTTTACAGATAAAGCTTTTCTTATTTATTATGAGTTTGTTCAGTTAGAAAAAAATAGTAATAAAATTAATTGCTAAAGGTTATGCTGAGATCATACCTTAGTTCTATTTTCAGCTTTGAACAGAATATAGGACAATGAAGCATAAATGGAAATTAGAAAACATTTAGAACAGACATTCCGTAGCACTTTTTTACATTGGGATGAGAAATGTGCAGAATGGCCTATGAGGCAAGTTTATAAGTGAAGACAAACCAGGATCACATAGACCACCCATGGGGAATAGAACATGGGAATAGAAGGGGCCTAGAGGGGCTTCAATGACCTGTTTGGTTTCTGGAAATGTTTTAAGCATGTCTTTTTTTTTTTGTTTTGTTTTTGTTTTTTTTAGACAGAGATTCACCCAGTCACCCAGACTGGAGTGCAATGGCTTGATCTCGACTCACTGCAACCTCCACCTCCTGGGTCAAGTGATTCTCCTGCCTCAGCCTCCCAAGTAGCTGGGATTACAGGCACATGCCACCATGCCCAGTTAATTTTTTCTATCTTCAGTACAGACGGGGTTTCACCATGTTGGCCAGGCCAGTTTCAAACTCCTTCCCTAGCGATCCACCCACTTCAGCCTCCCAAAGTACTGGGACTACCGTGCCTGGCCTAAGCTTGTCTTTTTAAAGCCTACCTTAATTTGTATTTTTTTAACCAGACTAGAGAGAGAGCCCCAGAGACAAACCTGAGTTTTTACAAGAGAGAAGCTGTGCACTTACTTGCTTATAAGCTTAATTGCAAGTGACCATTTACTGGTCAGGGTTGTGTCCGGTATCAAGTAAGGCAAAACAAAGCCATGTGTGGGTCAGTTTCCATTTCTTTACATACTATGATGTTGAAATATGCCACCATTTTGTTCAGATTCTTCTCATTAGGATTACAAGAGTCTCCTAACAGTTATCTGCATTTCTAGTCTCCTTAACTCTATTTTGGACTAACTCATCTATCTCCCAAAATTCAGCAAGATGGAATTTTCTTTTTTTTTCTTATTTTTTTTCCACTTATCGTCCAGGCTGGAGTGCAATGGCGTGTTCTTGACTCACTGCAACGTCCACCTTCCTGGTTCAAGTGATTCTCCTGCCTCAGCCTCCCGAGTACTTGGAATTACAGGCGCCCACCACACCCAGCTAATTTTTGTATTTTTAGTAGAGATGGGGTTTCTCCAGGTTGGCCAGGCTGGTCTCAAACACCTGACCTCAGGTGATCCGCCTACCACAGCCTCCCAAAGTGCTGGGATTACAGGCATGAGCCACCTCACCCAGCCAAGACTGAATTTTCTAAAAAAACAAATCTGGCTGTGAAAGTCTTCTGTTTAAAATGGTTAAGGCTTCTTACCTTCTTAAGGAAGAACATTCTAGCTCCTTATTTTCCACCAAACCTCCCTCCCTTTCCTGGATTATTTCCTGTTGCTTGTTTCCACTCTCAAGCAGCTTCCCTCCACTTCCTTTGAACATGTTAAACTCTTCTTCAGTTTGTCATTGTCCATTCGGTTTGTTTTAAATATTATTTATTTAATGCCTTCTATATGCCAGGCACTTTTTTTTTTTTTTTTTTTTTTTTTTGAGACAGTGTCGCTCTTTTGCCCAGGCTGGAGTGCAGTGGCATGATCTCGGCTCACTGCAATCTCCGCCTCCCAGGTTCAAGCGATTCTCCTTACTCAGCCTCCAGAGTAGCTGGGATTACAGGCACCCACCACCATGCCTGGCTAATATCTGTATGTTTAGTAGAGACGAAGTTTCACCATGTTGGCCAGGCTGGTGTTGAACTCCTGACCTCAGGTGATTCCCCCCGTGTCAGCCTCCCAAAGTGCTGGGTTTACAAGCGTGAGTGTCAGGCACTTCCACAGGCACTGGGGTAGGACAGTAAACAAAACAGGTAAAGACCCTGAACTCTTCTCTCAGACATCTTGTCATAGAGAAAGACGGACTATAAAGTACATTAAGCCAATAACAGAGTACGTGGATTGTGAAGAGTGCTATGAAGAAAGCAAAGATGTGAAAGAAGAGTTATGCTTGGACAGAGTGGTCAGCAAAGGTCTCTGTGCAAAGGCCACATTGCACAGAGTAAAACAAGTGAGGGAGTGAGCTGGTGGATTGCCCGCAGCTTGAGAACCACCTAGTATCATCCACAATTCTAGGGTACAGAATTCATCCAGAATGGGAGTCATCCACTGATAATTTTTTAAAAATACTGTCTAGAGTATTCTAATGTTTATCTAGGAAATGTGCTTTCAAATATAAAGGCTTTGGCTTCAACTCTCAGTGACAGCCATTGGTTGAAGAAGTTGCATGAACTTATGCATTACATCTCCCTCATCTCCCTCTGATTTACAAGTAAAGAAGACTAAAGATGGCAAGAGGGGAAACAGGGAGACTAAATAGGAGGCTGCTGCCTGTGGCATGAGGAGAGGTAGCAGGGTTTCATTGGATATGATGACAAATGGTCAGTTGAGCTAACTGTTCAAGATGGAGCCCACAGGATACCATTCTTATGCATAATGTCCCTAGCCCCTAGAGCAGGAGGTCCACTTCTATTTATTTATTCAATCAGATTTCATCAGGGCAATTCCTTGTACTCCCCAACATGGGAGTTTGTTATATGCCTGGCCCCTGTAGGCATATGAGTTTGCCAAACTCTCCAGGTGCCCTGATGGCTCCATAGTGAAGTGCTTCTTTTTCTATGTTGTCATGATACCTTCATGCCTTGGTACACCAGGAACCATATTCTAATTTTATTGTTTTCATGTGAATCTCTCCAGATTATCTTTTGTTCAGCTTCATATCCCTGGGGTCTACCACAGAGCCTTGCAGTTAGTGGGTGTTAGGTCATTGATGAATGCATGATGAAATGAATAAATGAATGAATCAACAAGTGAATGAATCAGCAAATAAATGGATTCTTTGTAATAAAGTCTCATAGCAAAAACCAGAAAACAGAAAACAAATTCATGCAAAATGTGGAACAGTCATCTCTTTGTTAATTCAACATTTTCTAAGTCTCCTAAGCTAACATAGCTATATATTCTCAGTAGATGACTAACATTTCCTCAGTTGTAAATTGTGATAATCATACATGAGATGTGATGTATTAAAAAGAAGACAGCAACATCTAGCTGCAAACTTTCTTCTGTCTTTTCCCAGTCTAGAGGCACAGAATTAGGGAGGTGCTGTAAAGAGGAAAAGGACCAAGCCCTATAGAGTGATTGTCCTCTAGAAAGCAAGTAGTGCAAAGGAGAAACTGCACAGTAGATAGACTGGTTGTTGGTGTAGCTCATCTCTTTAAGCTGTGCACAGCAAGCAAGGGAAAGGTTACTGAGGAACCAAGGTGGAAGGATAGATTTAGCATGTTTAAGGAAAGGAGACTGAGAGGATATCTGAAGTTTCAGAGTGTTGAAGAGGTCAGGGATTAAGAGTTTACTGTAGCCTCTGAACTTGGAAACTCTTGAATGCCTGAGGACGATATGATAAAAGATGGGAATTTCTCTTTAGGGTGCTTTGTTAAATATCACATACTCTGCCATTCAGCTATGGAGCCATGCTTTTAAAGATTTCACATAAAATACTAACAAATAGATTATAAAGTAAAAAAATGCATTCAGCTTAGCTTAGAGCCTCATACACAGTTAGCATCCAGCAAAGGTGAGTTCTTCCTCTTGTGGTGCTTGAAGAGACAAGAAGCCCTTTCTTGTATAAAGGAAACAATTTGGGTGATGGTTACACTAAAATACCAGACTTCACCAATACCCACCATTATTTTCACATAACAAAACTGCACTTGTATTTCTTACGTCTACAAATTATGAAGGTTTTCCTTAGACTAACCTCATTCTTGTCTTTTTTTTCTCCTAGAGACA
This sequence comes from Cacajao melanocephalus, assembly GCA_963573385.1. NCBI lineage: Eukaryota > Metazoa > Chordata > Mammalia > Primates > Pitheciidae > Cacajao > Cacajao melanocephalus. The sequence goes on from CAUYLG010019731.1 coordinate 72,951, forward strand.
GGGTCTTGCTCTGTTGCCCAGGCTAGAGTGCAGTGGCACAATCACAGCTCACAGCAGCTTCAACCTCCTGTGCCGAAACAAGCCTCTTGTCTCAGCCTCCCAAGCAGCTGGGACTACAGGCACACACCGCTGCACCTCGCTAATTTCCCTTTTCTAATAGTTCTGATCTATGTTGACAGACTGTAAAACCTCTACATATTTTAACACTCATTTAGTCTTAGAGTTAAAAGAGTTACCACTCTTTTTTTTTTTTTTTCTGAGACAGAGTTTTGCTCTTGTCTCCCAGGCTGGAGTGCAAAAGCTCGATCTCAGCTCACTACAATCTCCATCTCCCAGGTTCAAGTGATTTTTGTGCCTCAGCCTCCTGAGTAGCTGGGATTACAGGTAAGCACCACCATGCCCAGCTAACTTTTGTGTTCTTAGTAGAGACGGGGTTTCACCATGTTGGCCAGGCTGGTCTCAAGCTCCTGACCTCAGGTGATCCACTCTCCTCAGCCTCCCAAAGTGCTAGGATTACATAACACTCATTTAGTCTAAGTTCTACAAGCAGTCAGGTATTTCCTGTCAGCCACCAGTTCCTGTATCAATGTCTCTCTAGTTGTTTTGGGAGCCTTGAACTCTAGTAGACATTTTAATAAAAGTTCATAAGAACAATAAAAAAGAAGCCCTTCCTGATCATTATTTCATTTTTATTTCATCGTGACTAGTTGATGAAATATTAATAAGTAAGGTAGCTATCATTATGTCCATTTAACTGACAAGAAAGTAGGCTCAGACTGGCTGAATACTTGCCCAGAGTTACATGAGGTTAAAGTACAGGCAAAATTCTTTATGTCTAAGTCCTGGGTTATGTAGCCACTGAGTTATAAGACTTGCAGAACTTTATTTGTAAATTGAACTTTCTATTTTAGGATAGTTGTGGATTTATTTGCAGTTGTAAGAGATAATGCAGACAGATCTTTTACCTAGTTCCTTCCAATGCTAACATCTTGCAAAACTGTAGTGTAACAAACAGGATATTGATGTTGCTACTGTCAAGATAAGGAATATTTCTATCAGCACAGGGAAACTTCATACTGCCCTTTTATGACTACTGCCTCTTCCCTCTTATCCTTCCCCCACCTTAACCCCTAATGAGTCCCCATTTTTGTCATTTCAATCATCTTGTTATGTAAATAAAACAATACATGATGTAACATTTTAAAACTAATTTTTGTCACTCCCCATAATTCTTTAAAGGTTCATTCAGGTGAGTTCCATTTATCAATAGTTAGTTGTTTCTATTAGTATGCATGTATCACAGTTTGTTTAATCCTCTTCCCCTTGCAGGACATCTGGATTGAGTTTTTGTTTTTCTTTTTTGTCTTCAGTTCTCAAAAGTTTGACTATGAGTGTCTTGCTGTGGATTTCTGTGAGTTTATCCTGTTTGGGATTCACTCAGCTTCTTAAATCTGTGTATTTATGTCTTTTGCTAAATTTTAACAAATTTCAACTGTTATTTGTCAGAATGCTTTTCAGGTCTGCCTTCCTTTTTTCTAGAACTCAGGAAATGCAAAGGTTAGGGTTTTTTGTTTGTTTTTGCTGTAATCACAAAGGTCTTTGAAGTTCCTTTCATCTTTTTTTCACTCTATTTTCTCTCTGTTTTATAGATGGTGAATTTATATTGTTTCTTCCAGAACACTGATATTTTCTCTGTCTCCTCCATTCTGCCCATGCATTGAGTTTTTTATATTGGTTATTGTATTTTTCAGTTCAAACTTTTCCATTTCACTCTTACGTCTTCTATTTTTGGTTCTGACTTCCTATTTCTTTGTTGAAGCTTTTCAAATACATTTTCACCAGTTTCAAGAATGTTTTAATTGTTCATTGGAGCATTTTTATGATGGCCACTTTAAAAGCTTTGTCAGATAATTCTAACATCTGTGTCATCTTGATGTTGGCATATATTTATTATCTTTTCTCACTTAGTTTTAGATCTTTCTTATTTTTGTATGATGAGTAATTTTCTGTTGAAATATGGACACTTGGATATTGTAAGACTCTGAATCTTATTTAAACCTTTTGTTTTAGCTAGGTTCATCTCACATCACTCTTGCAGAGGAAAGAGTGTGTCACTTCATTACTGCCAAGTGGTGTAGAAGTCCAGGTTTCCTAACTCAGCTTCTGTTGACTTCTGCAAGGGAACTCCCAATTGCTGCTGAGCAGGAGTGGGAGTTTCAGCTCCCCAGTAGGACTCCAATAAAGCAGTTATCCCTTGGTATACATGGAGATTTGCATCCCACGAATATTGTATTTGGATCTGCCCTTAGTTTTGGATACAGAATTTATGGATACAGTGGGCTTGTGGTAAACAGATTTACATTCATACGAAGGAAATTAATTTTCAACTCAATGAAATAAACTGCACATGTATGTTTCCTGTACTTAGATAACAATTGGCCTACTCTGTCTAATTAATTATGTAGATTTTAAATAAATCATTCATTTCTGAAGAAGGTGTTTTCTGACAGCCCTTAGCCAGGCAGATGTGTCTATTCTATGTTCTCATATGCCTACATGCCACTCCTTTATGACCCTTAGCATATAGGCAATTTTACCTATTTGTGAGAGTCCCTAAACTAATGCCTCTTCCATTGTCTGCACCGTTCAGCACAGCTGGGGCTTTGCCTGTTTTTCTTTACTATTGTCTTCCAAGCACCTAGAAGAGTATCTGAACATGCTAGGGGTTGTTACATTTTTGTTTAACAAAATCTGCATATAGGTGGACTTGTGCACTTCAAACTGGTGTTGTTCGAGGGTCCATATACTTCCCTATATGTGAGGGATAGAAGTGCCCGTTTACTGCTTTCCATATGGCTTCCACTGATACCACAGGGTTAGGGGAAAGGGGTAAAAGTCCCTCCTTCCTACCCAGCCTCCTCTGACACCACCTAAGTAGTTTTTGTGGAATTTGGCTAGAATTGAGCGGTTATTATCTAAATGTTTTTATCTCTTGCTTGGTTGCCCCTTTCCTTATCCTTTGGCTAGAGAGAGAGTAGGCTTTCACTGGGGCTTTTGTTGTCTGTGCCTATTACTGTTTTGGGGTTCTTGGTTCCTTGAGTTCCAGATCTGAGATACATCAGGGACAGGTAAAAGTCAGGAAACTCGCCTTGATGTTTTCCTTGAATCCTGAGATTCCCTAGTCAGGCAGCCTTCTTCTCTCCACATTTCAGTCTTCTGATATTTGTTTCTATAAATTCCCAGAGTCTTATCTGTACACAAAAGGAACAATAGATAAAATTATGTGTACTTCATCCTCAGTAAAATTTTTTAAAAAAACATTTGTAAAAACAGAAGTATCAATCATAATAATATTTAATGAGAAGATAATCTGAGTATCTAATTGCTACCATTTCTCTTAAGGGACAGATTCTTTTTCCATGTTGATATGGAGGCTTAAACTTAATTAACATTTTCATTTTAAAAACTAATATATAGGTTATGCCAAATCTAAAAATTTACCTCCAGTCCCCAGAGAAGCAATTCTCTGGGCCCTTCTGTATGTGGTCGTTATTGCAGTGGATACTTTCATGAGGCTGCACTGCAGCGGGAACGAGGAGGATAGACAGATCAGCCATTTTTCACGTTTAATTTTCTTCTTCATGCAACTGCACAACAGCACTGAGATCAAAAGCTGCTAAGATGGATTTACACCTCACTAGCCCTATTCCGTTAATTACAGAAATGGCACTTATTTTTAAGCACCAAATAGTACCATCAACGAAAAGATGGACCCGGCATCTAAGAGTGCTTCTGATGACCATTCAAATCATAAAATTATGTTTTCTCATTGTTGTCATTATTTATTTTCCCAAAGTTTTAATGTTTCTTCCTAATGTAGAAGAGCAAAAATACCTTCTTTTTTGTGTGGCAAAACAAGTAGATGATGGTTTAAAGGTGAGATAACCAATTGGCTAGTATGTCGTGATGGCATAAGCCAATTATTTTAAATAATTTTCCACACTAAATTTTCCAGATGTTGTGGCTATGAGCCAAGATAAATTTATATGATTAATCCACTAGCTAGAATTTAGTTGAAGAGCTAATTCAGAGAGCTTGTAATCAGAAGTTTGAGTTGGGTTTTTGGTAACTCACATGTATTATGTTTAAATGAAACATGCTTGTTGCTCCACTGACCCACACTAGCAAGGTGCTAAGGTATTTGAGATGATTACTTATTTTACATCATTAGGAATTAAGTCTAAGGAGGAAAGGTGCCACAATTTTGTCTGCTTTTTCCTTCCTATAACTATCTATACCCTTGGCAAATTTGATGTTCAGAATTTTTGTTCTTTAGAAGATTTTAGTAATTTGATAGACAGGTACTCATTTAAGTGAAAACTAGATTTTTGTGTGTATATATATATATATGTGTAGTGCTATGTTTTTCTCTCATAAAATTAAAAATGGACACGTGGATTTTACTTAAACATTTAAAAATTCATTTTTTTCAATGACCGAGAATTACCAAAATGATTGATATTTGTGTTGTTATTGTTTCTAAATATAATAGTGCTGCTGAAAATGGTCATGATATGAATATACTTAATATGACACTTTAGGTGACTTATAAAATGTGTAGTTCAGACTGCATATGCTTTCTAAGTTTGCATTAACATACAAAAATGTGCATTCTAATCCCACTAGATAGTATAGAGAAAAAGTCTACACATCAAGAGAAAGAAACTAAAATGGAGATTGGAACTTTTTTTTTGGATACCTTTTGGCACCCACCATCACAGATTTTACAGTCTCAATTTCTCTTGCACAGATCCAACAAAGGGTATTACATTTTGCTGACATCAGTGACCTGGCATCACTGAATTATTCCCTGCTTCGGTTTACAGAGGAATAAACCGGTAATTAATTATATATCAGAACATGAGAATCGACCTGGCAATAATGTACAGGCTAAGAACGCTCTATTTACATATGTAGGTTATTTAAAATATGTCTTGTTAAATATTTAAAATACTGCCTTATTTAGCTTATACACTGTTTGGACTGAAGCTGCAATCCTCATTGCAGAATGTTCAAAAGAGTGAGAGAGTTGTCATAGATTTTCATCTGTGCCTGACCTGCAAAATCTCTTCTGTGTGCATGGCAGGGCATACAAAAAAATTATCTAACGAAAACAACACAAACTATCTCTATTGGCTCTGAAATATATAATGAAAATAGAAATTTCATCCTGAGAAAAATCACAAAACTTGTTTTTGTCTTGAGGGAAGTAGGACAAGAGGCACAGGCATAAATTAATCACAATCCACACGACCACCTCAGATAGAGAAGTTAAAAGCAGACAGTAAGGGAGACAAATGATTTCACAGGAAAATGATCTCCTCTCTGTGGGTCGTTTTCCCCTTGTAAATATCCAGACTTAATTTGAAAGTGGAAATAAAATAAAATACAGGACTTAAGAATTTTCCATATCTCTCAAATCAATACAGAGCCACAATTTTGAAACAACCATAATACTGAGAATAAACAAGACAACGCCAATAATGTGGGAAAACAAACTTTGCAATTCACAGGATGGCCACGCACAGACTCAGTCAGGGTCCAAGAAGGTATTCAGTGTATTTCTGGGGGCTCAGAAATTAGCTTTTTTTCCTGGGAGGATAGCTCGATACCTGCAACTGCCCAGTCTTCCTGCAGAATTCAATCCCAACCATGACGATTGCTGATCCACCAGGGGGAGCAGTTCACCAGCACAAAATAAGCTTTCCCCAAAGGAAGTCACTGAAGGCGCCTTTTCCTCTCAATTTACACAGCTGACAATGACCCTGATTTTTATCAGTTCTCCTAGCTGTGGCACTCATATACCTCACACTGATTTCATATGCCTGACCTCGTCCTGGTGGGACACGTGTTTTTCCATCATGGACACATATGCCCACAAGCAGGTTTTTCTGTAGGACTTGACATTCAGTCCTTGTAATTTCTAGAAATTCCTTGTTTTATTATAGGAAGTAATTTAGTCCCTACTTCTTCGCCAGCTTGTATGGACAAAACCGATAGATTTACCAAACTGCATATTTCATACTTATTCTAGTGCAGGGATAGAGTGGAGAAGCTGATCTTTGGGGTGCGTGTAAGGAGGTGTGTGTGGGAGAGATACTCTCTCTCCCTAAGGTCTTGAAGCCAGGCATCTACCACAGCTTGCTGATAGCACCCCTTCTTTCTCCAGCAAGTTTTTTTTTTCCTGTCCTGAGACTAGAGCCCTGGCACTGAGAAGGAAAAAACAGCTGTCAGAGAAAGGCCAGTGTTGGTGATAAGCCCTTTGTGTGCAAGCTCAGACTTGAGCCAGCCTGTCCAAAGAAAACAGTGGTGGACTTCAGTGGAGCTGTGTATGGGTAGAGAACCCCATGCCTGCTGATGAAAAAGGCAACCAGAGAAGTACACTAACCCTTGTTTTGCAAATGGTTCCACAATCCACTGAAGGAATTTTCCTAAGGGAGCCAAGTTTTACCTTTGACAGAAGTCAGTCCTTTTGGCCCCTTATCCTAAGTCCCTTCCCTGGCACTTCAGCTCACTGCTGTCTGATAGTCCTCACTTCTCAAAGTATAGACCCTGGTCAGCAGCTTTGGCATCAGCTGGGAATTTGTTAGACATGAAGAACCTCAGGTCTCATGCTCGACTTTTGGAGTCAAAATCTGCCTTTTAACAAACCCCCCAGGTGACTGGAGTGCATGAAAGTTGAAACTAGGCACAAAGACTCTTGTCTATGGATAGGTCTGCTTCTATCAGGATGCAGAAAAGATGCCTAGTTGTGTTCTTCAAATAGAAGTTATAGATGTCAAGATCATTACCTGACCTTATATACGTAACCAACTCTCAAAGCAGCAGGGACAAAGCAGAGAATTTAGTCTTTCAAGGGAAAGACTTGGTTCTGGAACGTAGCAACTTTCTGGTGCTTCATTTGTACTTCATAGGTACTGCCTCCACTGGGAAGATTGAGGGAGCACTGACACACAGAAGATTCAGCTGACATTTCTTTTTCTCCAAAATTACATTTTCAGTCTATGAATATCAACCAGGGATTTGCCTATTAACATTTTTTTCTTTACCATTTTCTTCATGTATTTTTTTGAAGGTAGGGTCTTGCCCTGTCACCCAGGCTGAAGTACAGTGATACATTCATAGCTCACTGCAGCAGCCTCAAACTACTGAGCTCAAGCAATTCTCCTACCTCAGCCTCCTGAGTACCTCGAACTAGAGGCACACACCAACACACACTGCTAATTTATATTATTTTTGTAGAGATGGAGCTCACTGTGTTACCCAGGCTGGTCTTGAACTGCTGGCCTCAAGTGATCCTCCGACCTCAGACTCCCAAAATGCTGAGATTACTGGCATGAGCTGCCATGCCTACCTCTGCTAATATTTTATTACTTCTGAATAAACCGTGGAGAAAGAAAGAAATCTCAAGACATCCTGTATATTTACTTGTTATTTGCTTTGAAGAGGAGAAAGTTGAAAGAGCTAAAATAATCATTTGTGATTTCTGATGACATTCCAAGATTTACCCTGGATAATGTTATTGCAGCTAACTAAAGAAGGGGAATTTATTCTAGAGAAAAAAATAAAGAATTATCTCATTAAAAATACCCCCAAAACAGCTAAATTCCAATCACACATCTGTTAATATTGCCACCTGAACACTCAATGCTGGATGGAGTTAGTGACAGGTATTTGAGTGGTTGGATTAAGACACGTTATATTTCCTTGATGAATGGGACTTAAGGAGCAGTACTCTGCATTGCTCTTTTTTCCTCTGGCCTTTACACTATTCTTTTGCAAATGCTGTAATGTGATATTCTGTATTTTGGCACAAATTCATTAGAAGGGAAAACTTTAGTGAATATCAACTGCTTGGTTACCAAGTTGGATGTAATCCCTTCCGAGGAAAATCAGTTATAGAAGAATTATGATACAGGGTTTATTTCCTGACAGGGTAGAGATTTAGCATGGCAGGCAAGAGGAAGGGCTGTTCTCAAATCTGATGTCCTGGTTTTTGCCTAGGCCTGACCAAGACATTTAAATTCTTCACACATCGGAGAGGCTCCTGGATCCTGGGCCCCTCTGTAAGGTCTGAGGTGGGCATGGGATGGGGGAGGGTAAACATGCAGCTGAATGTGAACAGTGTGGGAGGGAAGATTGGCTTGCGGACAGGGAGCTAATATCCAGAGAGTTTCTGACAGCTTCTCCCAAGATCATCTTTCCTGCCCTTCCAGATGGCCTTCCTCAGACTGTTTTCCTCTCTGGGGTCTGCCATTCAATTTTCAAAGGAAATAGCGACATTCCAAGGAGTAAAATTAAAGAGAAGTATTTACTTGTTATTCCAGACCCACTTCAAAGGACCTATAGAGTTAATAAAATATAAGCAACTTCGTTATTTACTCCCCAACCTAAACCAACTTCACTGTCGTCCTCAGTAGTCCAGATAATTTTGTCATTATTCAGTTTATATTCCAGAACGTCACATTTTATCGGTTTTAGCTTCCAAAATTCAGCATGATGTGCTCTTACCCCAATTAATATCATAAGCTTCTGTAGAAACCTAGCAAGAGGAATGCTGAATTCACATGAGTATGTCTGATTTATTAAAATTCCATCTTGAATGGAGATAGAAGTCATAGGCAGAGAAAGGGAGATAAATCTCCTCCTGATACAGACTCATTGCCGACACCAAAAAAGAAGTGAGAACCTCAGGACTGGCTCAGAACCTCAGAACAAATACAGCAGCCCCAGTAAGAGCCGGCTCTGCGTAGACTGGAAGTTAGAGAAGGTGAGGGTCTCATTTTCAGGGTGCCCTGGATGATTTTGATATAATAACTCAGTGAAATGGGAGCTGCTTGCCTTTAAGGACACAGATCTTCCAGTTCCTTCTGGGTTTCTTAATTTTTATAGCCATAATCAAAGACAATACAATTATTTTTTCTTGTTAAGCATTAATATAAAAGCTGAATAATTAGTGTAAATTATCACTGCTCTTTTTTAAACCATGTAGCCACATTCACAAACATCAACGTCCTTTGCAAAATGAAAACAACCTCAGACATGTAGGAGTCAAGTATTGCCAACATGTAGGAGAAAAAATAAAATGTCTTTCATTCCATCTTGGGCCAAATTTCTTTGGAGAGGGACTTTTATTATTGGAATGTGGTAAAAATGTAAAAAGGCTGAATATTGTCTGTAATGGCCTTTCACTGGTATCCTTTTGGGCTTTCTTAAGAGAGAGAGAGGAAAGAGAACCCAGGTATTTAGAGGGCTTCAGGATGAGCCTTTCCCTTATCTTTTAACCTTATAAGCATTTCCAATCTGCAAAGGAAAGGGATAAATCCTAGAAATGATTCTCATGATCACCCTCGAGGTTAAAAAGTGGTTTTCTGTGGCTCAATTCTGTTCAATATTATTCAGGCTTATTTATAAGATATCTGCAATACAAGGCAAGAGAAAGAGTTTAGAAAAATGAAGGGCTATCAGGAAGAAACAAAGCTTGCATTCTTAGGAAGTTTATCATCAGAGCAGAATTTTCTGATACTGGGTAGATATTTCCTGTGTCAGTCTTGCTCTGGAATCTTCACTTAATAATAGACCCAAGGGAAGTGTCCCTTGCCGAAGCTATGATAAACAGTTAATTGCTTTTCAGTTGTCTTAAACTGAGGCATCCTGGATTCCAGTTAGGTAGCTATCAAACTTCGTAAACACTTCAAAGGAACAACTCATTGCTTTACTCTTCTATCTCACTTCAATTTTGGATATTTCATTGTATTATTTTGTTTTTTTTTTTTTGTGCATGCAAACATACCTTTGAAATAGACCACTGCGGGGTCTGTCAACCTCAACCTCAGCACTCTTGATATTTAGGGCCAGAAAAATCCTTGTTATGGTGGACTGTCCTGTGCATTATAGGATCTTTATCAGCATCCCTGACCTCTACCCACCAGATGCCAGTGGTAACTTCCTCCTCCCCAGTTATGAAAATTGGAACTTTTTGCAGACAGTGCCAAATGTCCCTGAGGGCAAAAATCACCCTTAGTTGAGAACACTGCACTGCTTTTTAGCTTAGTCCATGCTGAAACATTCTGTGGTCAAGTGTCATTCTGTGGAAATTTGTATAACAACTCTTGGGTTTTAATATAATTATTACTGTTATTAACTATTATCATTGGCATTGTTGGAACTAAGTTTGTGATCTATCCCTAAGAGCAAATGCTTTATTATTTATTGGAGTCAGTCAACTTCTAAACATCTCTCAACTGGTTATGAGCCAATTTGCCACCTAATTTTGGACAACTTATATTCCTGAGTTGTCTCATTGGTGAAACAATTATGCTACTCATTTTTCTGACAAGAAGAACTAACCCAAATAATAGACTAAATGTTGCAACTATGCAAAGGGGCTACAAGAAAAATATACAAAATAGCAACTTAAAAAGCATATCAGATTACATAAATATTAACTATTAAGCATTACAGGCATAATGTACAATTGTACCTCTCTCCTGAAAGGGTTAAAGTATGCCCTTAATACCAAGAAGAAACATGGAAAATGGGAGCATCACTACATAAAATTCATCTCAAGAACTATCTATTATTCAATGTGTACATATTTCTAAATTTAGTTTCAAAAACATTACACTCTTTTCATAATAACCTTAGATAAACAGATATTTATGCCATCTAATGTGAAGGAGATTTTCAAAATGACATTTAACGAAAAGACAGAAGACAGAATTAAGGAACACGTGGTAAGGTCCATTTTGCAGAGGTCAGATGTCTTCTGAGAAACAGTAAAATCAGGTAATAAAGCTAAGGATAGGGTAACACAGAGGTTGGCTAAACAAAAATAACAGAAGCGGATTCGAAGCTGGTCCTAGTACTGTACCTAATTCATCCAAGCATGCCTGTGCCTAAGCCCAGCGCAGAACAAAGTGCTCTGATGTTTAATGTGTGGTACAGCAAGTAGGGCAGAAGATGGGAACAGAACACCAGCCTTACGTCTTTGTGTTTATTAAGCTGTATCGCATGACGTTCACCTCCCTAAACGGTGTGCTTGGTGTGTCATGGGATACTGTGATGTGTAAAAGAAGGTAACAGAGGTAGATTCAATCACTCCCACCAACAAAGACTCCTTTCTTGAGCCCTTTGAAAGGGTCTTTGGACACAGTTTCCTTGTATAACAATCACTAAATCCTATTCTCTTGGAACGGTGATACGCCTTTGCTCCCAGCTACCCTTTGAGTGACTTCTCCTCTTTCACTGTGTGGTAGGTGACCTATTTTACAGGACTTTCACCAAATGTTGCCCCAGTTACCTCCAAATTTAATTCTAACAAGAGCAAGGCCATCTTGTGGGAATCAAAGTACTTATCAGGATGCCTTGTGCGGGGGGTATGCCCGCTTATGAAAGACTGTTTCCACATCCTCTAAATTAATCCTGTGCTTTCAAACACTCTTTTGTTAAAAATGAAGGCTATAAAAATAAAATAAAACTGCAGTAACAGGCAAGCCTTGATTTCTGAAAAGAGTATGACAATCTCTACAAGCTAGGACCACTAGCTCGGAGCTTAGTGAAGGCACAGCACAAAAAATGCATTAAAGCCAGCTCTGACTTCTTGTCGCAAGAACTGATACCACTTTGTGGAGCAGACGTGCTGTTTCTGTGGTGTGGCTCATAGGTGAAGTCATCTACTACCGGCAATCTCTTCACAAAAGCCAACCATTTTTACCTATTAAAACAAACTAACATGGTTTTTGACTGGAGAGTTGAGAACATTTGTTGGTCAAATCAATGTTTGTTTCTATTGATGGGTCACTGTTACAGTTGCTTAGAATTCCAAATCACAATTTGGAAACAAGACACCAAATATTCTGCTGTTGATTTGGGAATTAATAAAAATTATCATGAAGACTTTTGGTTTGTTTATATAATACAACAAAACACCAAATATGTCGCCATCACTACTAATTTATTTTCTTCCTCTATGTAGAAATAGAACAGATTTAAGAGACTAACAAGTTCTCCCTGGCCTCTGTCTTGCCTGTGATTGGCATTTCAGGAGCCAGGTAAGCACTCATAGTGAGACAAATCTATCATTTCTCCCGGATAAAGCAACCCAAGTGTAGCTCTATGGATACGTAAGTAGTCCATAAGATTTATGTTTCCTCAAAATTTCATCTTAAAGCAAGGGAATTTGTTGTTGATATACCAATAAACTTTCTTCTTATTCCAATTGAATCCATCACCGTGGGTGTATTGATTTCAGTTCTCTTTCCTCAGCATGTTTTTCCTTTCCTTTTTGAAGTAATCCCCCTTGAAATTTGTAGTAAAAATGGAATTCATCTCGTTCCTTTCTTGGATCCGCTGGTCTTGGAACTGAACTCTGCTTGCACACAGACGTCCCAGGGCGTCAGAATTTGAACTTCTGTTTCTGGGCTGGGAACTGTATCAGTCATATCCTAAACTAATAAATGATTCAGGGTTTGAGAAATCTTTTCTTTTTCTCTTTAATCTCAGAACAATACTCAATCCTAAGGTCGTTGTCAACAGCTTGCTCAATTTGTCCTTTTAAAGAACCGTTCCTTCCCAGCTTGGCCAGCTGCAGCCTCTTGACTCGAATGTGCTGCTTTGGGTCTGCTCTGGAATTCAGTCTGGCCTCACAGCTCAGCTGACTTCATAATTCAAATATAATTGCTGATACGCATTCAAAAATCTTCAAGAAACTGTAAATGCTTATTTTAGCTTATAACTGGTGGTATTTATATTTGAAGAATGTTAACATGACTACTAGAAAAATGCACATGTATCATTGTCTACAATCTAGGACTCTGTTAGCAGGTCTAGTCTAGGGGATGAAGGTTTGAAGAGGGTTTTGTCTATTTATCTTGAATCTTAAAAAGCACAAAGTGCAAAACAGGGTGTGCAACATAGTTGGTAAAAATAGAAGTCTGAAGTGTCTTTTATAATCCAAGATGTACCATTGACTAATACAACAGCCATCCTTGTTCTTTTCTAGCTCGTCCTTAAGTAGCCATAAGAAATGACAGTATGTACCAACCAGTCATTGGCCTCTAGTGAGAAGGACCTACTAGGGGCCACAGCCCACCCTCCCTGGGAGTTCACATCATGGCTTCTGGAATCATCCTCACAGCTTAGGGGATTAGCATCTCGAGGTTAGACTCTGGATAATGGATGTTGCCTCCTGCCTCTCACCACCGCGTATCTTCCTTTTGCCTGTTGCCTGATGTTCATCCTCATGCACATATTGTGGTAACCCGTGGGTTTAGGGATTAAGACCAAGTCCCTAAGCATAGACCTCAAGCAAGGCTCCTTTCTATTTTATACCTCTGAGTGTTTTGGCCACTCAGAGCTACGTAACTTGCCTTGTGTCTGCTTTCTCCTCTCATACCCGTATGTGTTTCCACTGTTATGCTTCCAGCTGCTTTAAATTCCCTTCCCCTTTTCTCAACCTGATAGAGGATCCATACTTTTTAGTTTCTGTAGAACTAGCTTTTCACTGCAGTAAGCCCTTTCAATCTATGGGACAGAGGGAGAAGCTGTCCTCTCTTTGTTCACTGGATCCCTTTACACACCTTTCACCACTCTGTGGTTATTGATTTACTCCTCTGTGTTTCCACATCCACCTCCAGGAGGCTGTGATTGTCCAAACCGGAATCTTGTTAGTTTTGGTCTCCCATCCCCTATTGCTCAATAAATGTGGGAGGGAGGGGAAAGAGAGAGGGAGTAGAGATCCCTGAAGGTCTCACAACTTATATTTGGAATTAACAGGCGAACACAGGGCATCTTGACTCTACTCATCCACACACCTCACTCACCGTATCTGGCCCCACTCCCAGCGTCCTCCTGGCTTCTGCATTTCACACACCGCTCTGTTGAAGCCATATAGCTGCAGGTCTACCTTAGGTCCTGCCTTTCCCCCTCCATTACCAGGCTCTAGCTCATTGGTCCTCCAGGCCCAGCCCAGCATGTCTGTGCCACTCTATCATTCCCAGTCTTGGGTCCTCTCTTCCTGAGTTACAGCCACAAGAATTTCTGGCAGTTACTCAAGGAGTAGCTACACACACCTCCCCCCTTATGACCTTGTATGCACATGATGGCTACTGTGTTCTTTCTCCATGTCTCCCTTGGCTGGATCCTCCTCAGCCACTGGATCTTGGTGTATAGATCACTTCCTCTAGACTTTTTTTTTTTTAACTTCTCTGTTTGAAGCACTGACACATGGACCTCCTTCCATCTCTCCTTGTTAATTCGCTATAGCAGCCCTTTTGTGAACTTCTTGGCACACCACAATTTTATATCAGTACTCTGGAGTTTTTTTTTTTTTTTTTTTTAAACAGGATCTTACTTTGTTACCCAGGCTGAGGTGCAGTGGTGTGATCTCAGCTCACTGCAGCCTTCCACCTCCCAGACTCAAGTGACCCTCTTGCCTCAGCCTCCCATGTAGTTGGGACTACAGGTGTGTGCTACCACATCTGGCTAATTTTTGAAATCTTTTTGTGGAGACATGGTCTCACTGTGTCCCTCTGGCTGGTCTCTGCCATCTCTGCAATTGGCTCAAGCAATCCTCCTGCCTTCCAAAGTGCTGGGGTTATAGGCATGAACCATTGCGCCTGGCCGTTAGATGCCACTTTTTAAGTTTCCATGGTTGAGCTATCTGAAACAACAGTCCTCATTTACTTCCTGTTTGAAACTTTTCCAGTTGGTTTTACTTTTTATTCTGTCTTATGGCGAAGCATTACTATTTTAATTATCAAAAATCATAATGTGGTTATAGAATCATATCTGAAATGGGCATGGAATACCAAAGAAAATGTATTTGTATTTGACAAAATTTCTTATCTTTCGCTGAGGAGGGGCATCACATCTGTGTGCAGGGTTTTACTGTATGGACCCTGTGTAAATAGATCTGGTTGTACTTCATTTGCAGCTGTTGGTGCTTAACAAAACTAAGATGCTCTTGAGAGCACCAGATGGTCCAATCATGGAAGTTTAAAGAGTGGGTCTCCTCTGGGGTTTTAGTGTCCATTAGAAGTTTACCTATCCTCCTTTCGTATGCGGAATTTTTATCACTATAACACAATCTAAGAGGGATCTCCATTGCTTCTTATGGGTAGACTTCAGAAGAGGGAAATATGTCTAGATTTTACTTCTTAGTTAACTGTTATGCTTGAAGGGGACATTTTTGCTTTTTGAAAACCTAGGCTTTTGAGTCTTATGATTTTCCCATTTAAAAAAAATGAATATTGCTTAGGGCATTTTAGATCTCATGATTTTAGGATGAATTCATGAGACAATAATTCAGATTGTATATTAGAAAAATATTCGAGCTGGGAAATAGCACCTCAAGGGAAGAGTTAGATGTCCCACTGCCTGAGTCAGACTAGTTTGGGTAAAACTTGGTGGGGTGTGGGGAAGGGGCAGAGAGACCAAGCCAAAGGAAACTGGCTCAGTATAACAGAACATGGTTTTTCCATCTCTAATTTCTGAGTTTGTGACTCTTGTGGGAATTTTTCAACCCATAAAAAGTGCCCTTTTTCTGTCCCTGGTAATGGCCTAATGAAATAAACACTCATAAATATATGAAGTTCCCAGAGATAAGATCTGAACATCAGCTGCCTTTTACCTGGCAGTGGATATTTTATCACCAGTGAATTGGTCATGTGATCCCTTTGAGCTTTTTTTCTTCCCTCCAGCTGAAGGTCAGAACTCTTGTGATTGGGTCCTTTTAAACATTCTGATGCGTAAGTGCCTAGTGATTAAATAAATATACACCTTATACACTTTCTAACACTCAGCAAAGAGATCATTGGACTTTATCAGCTGCTTGTGATGTTTAGCTGAATCTCAGCAACTCCAGCCTAGGACAGAGAGACCCTTTACAGATGAGGTTAGAGGATCATAAACAGGAAGCAGAGGTAGACAGAGCTCCCTGGCTGTCAATGTTGAATTAAAACAACAGCAAAAACATCCAGTGGCAACATGATATTGCCCAGATTTGTTTCTGTATGAGTGGACCTTTCTTGGTTTCAGAGTTTCCAAGCTGACTTTGTGGTCTTTCACCAATAGGGTGAGGTAGTACTACCCTGCCCTCTTCTTTCCCTGAACAGTATCCTAAGTCTATCAACACAGAAGCAGAAGAAAACAAAGTATCACAAGTTATCACTTTTATAAGTAGGAGCTAAACTTTGGGTATGCAAGGACGCAAAGATGGGAACAAAAAACAATAGGATTTCCCAAAGCAAGGAGGGAACAAAACTGTCATCAGGTTCACAAGTTGGGCAATGGGATTATTGGAAGCCCAAACCTAAGCATCACACAGTATACTTATGTAACAAACCTGCACACGTACATCCTGAATATGCTTTTTTTTTTTTTTTTTTTTTTTTTTAACAAAAGCAAGAAACAGACTGGAAATAGGTTAAATTTTGTTGTATGCTTTTATTTCTTAGCATCTCACAATCACTCACAATTTTATTTAGTGTATTTTGCTCTGAAAAAAAGAAAAATGCAGTGGTGGTGTGTTCCTGATTCTAAGCAGCCGTGAGTTCAACTTGAGGGAAATAAGGAAAGCAACCTCAAACCTCCCCTGCTGTGTTGAGGGCAATGCACTCCTGAAATAGAGTGAATTAGAACTTTCTCGCCCACTTCCGGTTCCCTAGGGGTGGCTCCCTCTTCCTAGGGAGCTGTTTGAATCCTGAAGAATGTCTCTGCTTCCCATGGCTCTTACCCTTGCTGCCTTGGAGCTAAGACAAAGCTTTCTCTCTGTTTAACAACAGCACAGAGAAGAGTCAGATAAAGTAGATGCCTGAGGACATGTGGAGAACCAGGACAGCTCTGCTGTAATTTCATACTTCCTGGTTCTATTTGTGATTCTAGAGAGTATTCATGCTAACACGTAAGCCCATGCCTTGGGATGTGCATACACCTTCCATAAATCAAACATTTAAAAACGTATGTTTGTTCGTTTGGGCATTCACTAAGTTATCCTAAGTGCACTGAGTCCCTGCCACAGCCCAAGAGGACAGAGTGGCAAGAGCGCAATAGGAGATCCCCATGCCTGGCTCTATTCCTTGAGACCTCAGACAAAAGTTATGGGACTTTTGTGAACCATTTAACCCCTCCAGGTTACTTTGTTTTTGGATGGAGACTGGAAGCCACATTACTTGCTTTGGGTACTTCGTGGAGCAGTTATGGTTATTAGTTACTATGGAATAATGTGTATCCGAGGCTTTGGCATTATCAAATGGTCAGACATATATGTTAGCATTACGGAAAGATTACTAATGAAAAATAAATTTATAAATGGAGTAGTCAATACGCAAGTCATGGTTCTGCCTCTTCTAGACTCAGTCATCATAAAGAAGAAAAAATTCCATGTTGTGGCGGTCAGAAAGGCAGTATTGAAGAAGAGAAAGGTGTAACCATCAGAAAGGAAAGGTATGGGCACTGCCAACAAAGCCCAATCAGTAGGGGCCAAAGGTTACCACAGCTTGAGCATATCTCCATGACATCATTCATTGCACTGGATTTAAATTTTCCATCTTTGTATCCATCTCTAGACTTTGTATGTATTTATTTTCATTTCTTATTGACTTTGATTTCTCTAGTGTCTGGTACATTTCTTGCCAATGAAGGTCATATGCAGGATATGTTGGACATATAGTTTTGTTCAACATGAGAATACATAAACAAAGCAATGTAATGTAATTTAGAACTCTTCCGTCTCCAAAATCTCTCAGAGCTTCTGCACTCTAACAACAATGCCCTTTCTCTTTACTACTCACAGGTGCAAGACAAATTGTTTCTCACTGTGACCTCTCTTCCACCATTTCTAGTTTTCTGGCCTATCTAAATTTACCTCTTATCTCACCCCCTAGTCAGATGGTGCACCCTTATTTTCCCTACCAGCCAAGTTCCCACATCCTTGTCATCTGATCACATCTCTCATATCTGTTCTCAGCTGGAATTTACCAGTCATGAAATTTCTGCATCCCATCTCTCAAGATGCCTACTCATGCTAAATGGGATATGGATATCACTGATATTTCCATCAGTATCACATCCAGTTAGTTCTTGTTATAGTCCCACGGTAAAGAGTCTAAAATATATCCCCACACCTCGACACTTTTCCTTGGTCTCAGAAGGAGACCTCGCTGCTGAGTTATTGAGAAGATAGTGGCCCCTAGTCTACACGACATAGTGCTCATTCCTTCAGTGCATGTCTGCAGGTCTTCATTAGTTGCTTCTATATTTGTGTAGTGATTTCTTTCTTCTTCTTATTTTTTGAAATGGAGTTTCACTCTTGTTGTCCAGGCTGGAGTGCAATGGTGCAATCTCGGCTTACTGCAACCTCCAGCTCCCGGGTTCAAGCAATTCTCTTGCATTAGCCTCCCAAGTAGCTAGGATTACAGGTGCCCACCACCATGCCCAGCTAATTTTTGTATTTCTAGTAGTGACGGGATCTCACCATGTTGGCCAGGCTGGTCTCCTGACTCGGGTGATCCACCTGCCTCAGCCTCCCAAAGTGTTGGGATGACAGATGTGAGCCACCGTGCCCGGTGCATGCCGTGATTTCTAATTCAAGGCTCTACCTCGCATCCTCAAGACCTCCCTTTCTGATTTCTCAATTTTATTCCCTTGCTGTACCCTTGGAAGATCCATCAAGGATAGCCTGCCATCTCCAGCATTCCACCATTCCCTCCTCATTGGCTTTTTCTCTCAAGTAATGCTACTACCAGATGATGCTCCAAGAAATCTGGGCTCTGTAGTCAAATGAACTTAGGAACTATGACATACCATGTCGCCATTATGGATAGTAAGACAAATATAGCCAATTAAAGATAGTAAAGAACCTCTTTCGCTTTACTTTTATTAAAGTCTCCCAGATATTTTATAATATATCTTTTTTTTCCCTTTGAGTAATACCCACTAACACTTTACAAACCTTTTGAGATGTAGAACTTATTTGTACTACTGCTTTAACACGTAAAATGTCCACATCTCTGCTACTAGAACAGTTAGCAAACAAGTAAGACTTTCATGGTGTTGATAATACTCAAGATTGTTTTCTCATAACTTCTAACCACTATTTTTATTGAGAAGAGGTTTTCATCTCTAATTCTCCTTCATACAATTCTCATTACTTTAGCTACCAATTAAATGTAGAGGCTCCATCTCTAGCTCCAAGCTCTCTCCTAAATTAAATTGCTGTATTTCTGACTGTGTTCTTGATGTCTCCACCAGTTGGCTTCTTGTTGCAGGAACTGATCATGTTTGTTACTAACTTACTGTTGCTACCAGCTACCACACCAGACCAGATCTCAGTTGGTGGTACCAAATTCTTCTTTGTTCTTTGTCCCAGCATTAATCTTTTTAACTGAATAGGAAAAAGTAGGGATGCATTTTTTTTTCAAGCCAAATATACCGACAGAATTGAACCAAGCTCCATTATTTGCTAATTATTGAGCTTCAGAATCCTTATCTGTAAAGTAATGGCAAGAACTCTTATTTATAGAATTGGGAGCTTTGTGGGTGCTTCATGCATATCTTTTCTCCTTGAAATACCTCACAGTTCCATTTCTTCTTTCTATTTCCCTTCTATTCCTACAGTATAGACTCTGATAACTTAGCCACAATATTTGCTTTTAGGACTTCAATATCTCACCCCTGTCCAGAACAATGATGCAGAGTTATACTATATAGTATATTTTGTGTGTGTGTATATATGTGTGTGTATATATATGTAATTATAAACCTATTGCTATACTGTCACAGTAATATCCTAAGAGAAAGATATGCATATGATAGTCTTTCCATCATACAGTGTGAAAGTTATGCTTTATTTCACTTCGCATTTGAAGTCATGATTTTACTTAAAATACAACTAAATATTGTTTGCTAAGTACCTCTCCCATTGTCTCCTGAGAACTGAAAAGCTGAGAAATGTAGTTTTAGAGCAGAGTCTGAAACTACATCATCCTGTCAATGCTACTGATGGTTTTACCAACTGGACTCATAGATACATGACCAACACCCAAAGAAGGGGAGAAGAAAGTGACAGTGGCTGAGAGATATAAAATATCCCCTTCTAACTTCATAATTTGGAATTTTAAAAAATATTTATAATTTACAAGAATAAACAATGAAGTAACGGTCCGTAGGGTTCTCTGTGGCCAATTTGGACTTCTAAACAGTGATGGGTCACTCTCAAGTATCTAAAGTTCAAATTCAGTTTGGATCACAACCAAGGCATTCAGATAGATAGATGAAGTTTTTCAAACCTCTGGAGATTGGAAATGTGAGCTGGAAATCTCATGCCCCTTCATGGTATTTTTTATTCTACTGATTTTGGCAGAAATGGGAAATGAAGTTTAAGTTAAGCATTTTAGATTACTAAAAATTAAACTGATGGTTGTCCAAATATGGACTTTATAGAACACTTAGTCATAAAGCATGCCCCTTTCCAAACAAGAAAATAGTCTTCATTATCTCTGTTAATTTAGTTTTTAATTAATTCTTTGTTTTGGATAGTTAATAGTAGGAGAAATTATACAGTTGACCAAGAACTTTCTCCACAAACTTGTTTAGCTCCCAGTTGAAGTGGTTACTACCTTGTTTTTTCTTTTTGAATTTAGAAAACAGACACACACACACACACACACATTCTCTCTCTCTCTCTCTCTCTTTCTCTTCCCAATTCCTTAGTTATTTAAAGCGTTTAGTTCCATCGGGAGGGAAAACATACCTCATTTGGTTTAGGCACATTAAGGCTGGGTCTATACAACCAGAGATGAAATGGAGCAAGACTGAAAAGTATAGTTTGCCTGATTTCCAGAAAATACAGATGTTGGAATGTCAGGGCAATAGTTGGGATGGCACCTTAGGTCTATGCTATTTACCTTGGTGCTAGAGATAAACTGTAGCAAGTCCAATCAACTAATATTTTTGTTTGATCTGAATAAGCTAAAATTGCTAAAATGTACAATGTAATGCTTTCTATCATGTAACTCACAGAAAGTAAATTTAATTGGATCTCAAGGACAGAAGGGCACATCAGCTCCAAAAGGTTTATGAAGATAACTCTCATCCAGGCTCCCTCTTGTAATAAGTTTGAAAACACGTGCCCTACCCTGGAGCTTCTTGTTCTTTCTGTGACACCATAGTTTTATTCAAAGCAAAAGCAGCTCAGGGAGGAGCAAGAACCTACCATGACTGCAATCAACAAATAGGCAGAATAGGCTGGGCAAGGTGGCTCATGTCTGTAATCCCAGCACTTTGGGAGGCTGAGGTGGGAGAATCATGAGGTCAGGAGATCAAGACCATCCTGGCCAACATGGTGAAACCCCGTTTCTACTAAAAATATAAAAATTTGCTGGGCGTGGTGGCACATGTCAGTAGTCACAGCTACTCTGGAGGCTGAGGCAGGAGAATCACTTGAACCCAGGAGGCAGAGGTTGCAGTGAGCCGAGATTGCACCACTGCATTCCAGCCCGACGACAGAGTGAGACTCTGTCTCAAGAAAACAAAACAAAAAACTCTTTTATTCCTACTAAGTGCAACTGTTTCTTACACTTAATAGGTGAGCAGTAGTAGTAAATCCTTGTTGAATTTAATACATAACTTTTGGGTACCACAGTTCAGGCTTGATATGCAAAGGAGAAATGAAAATGCTAACCAAGGTGAACTTACATGTTTTAATTATGTTTGTGTCCCTACACCACCTTCCAGTAACATCCGATAAACTAAACACCTATATACAACAACCCAGGGCTGCTTGGAAATCTTAATTGAGACAAGGGAGGGATTTATTCTTCCAACATTGAGAACATGACACAGAGCACCTGGGTTCAAGGCCTGAACCTACCATTTACTAGCAGCCACATTGTGGAATGTTGCTAAATTATGGAATGCCTGATGTATGCTCTCCTTCAACAAACCTTTCAGGAGCTCCAGAGAAACGTACTGTTCAAAGCACTGGAGATGAGGCAGACAGCAAAATGTTTTCCAGATGCCAAGCTGAGTAGGGAGTGTATCAGTATTGCAGAGATGTCTCTAAATCCTCCCATTCTCTTACTTCAAACCTACTGTCTTGGGATCTCTCTGGTGAAACCTAAGGGTCTATATGGACCAGGCATGAACAATAGATACAAATACGGTAAGAAGACAGTTTCTGTCCTCTAGGCATTCCCAGTGTGGGAGAACAATATGCATATAATTCATTGCAGGAGTGTGTTAAGATCTTTCCTAGAGACACAAACCAAGCATTCTGGAGTTACATCCAAAAAATATTTGAAATTTGCCTAGGGAAGTTAAAGAATAAGTAATTCATTTGTTTTATGTGAGGATAAATTGAGACACAGGATGTGACAACATTTATTAATTACATCATCAATATAAACACATAAATATATATTTGCTTAGGAGTATGTTTGAATATGTATTGACAGATATATATGATTTCCTTTTTTTTTGAAGGATGTCCATGCCAGTACAGATATATATGATTTTCTAATATCAGATACATCTTATACACAGCAGAGTATGTTTCAAGTTCCTATTATTTGAAAGGATTAAAGAATAAGCTCCAAGTTGTTCAACAAATCAAATAAATTTTATATTCTGAAACTAATAGGCCACTGCATTAAAACATTTTTGATAAGTATAATTATGTTTTGTCTGATCTTTTAGTATTCTCTTACTTGGGGTGTGTGTGTGTATGTTTATGTCTGTCGTGTGTGTGTGTGTGCGTGTGTGTGTGTGTGTGTTTCTGGCTTCCTTCTTTATTAAAAATCCTCATTCCTACTGTTTGCCCAACACATGTAAACAAAAACTCTCTGGTTAAGCCCAATTAATACAATGTAGATTAACGTTCATTACTTACAAATTAAAATTATTTTTCTTTCATTCTTACTAATAGGTCAGAAAAGCACCATTTATTCTTTTTAAACTCCTAAGTTCGCATTTCACTAAGTTGTTCGTGCTAGTCTCTGATGAGTAATCCTTGGACTACGGAATAGAGGAATTCTGGAGAGAGCTCTCCCAACCATTCTCCATTTCCCATAGATGCCTGTGGACATTTGGGTAGGCTTTTGAGCACCCCAGCAAGGGTTTTGACTCACTCCCCACTCACAGCACCTTCTGAAAAACAGCAACAAAACCATAAGCATGGAGAGGTCTGGACTTCTAATGCTACTGCTGAGTATTCTCCTTGCCCTGAGAATGTTCATTTTGACATTTTTGTCCCTAAGTCATTCGCTACTAATGTAAACATGAGAGCTCGTTAAAACAGTCCCCTGAGCTGCCCTGCTGGAAGCTTCTTTCATGCTGGAGAAGTCATCTCACTGCATCTCTTTCTAAGCCCTGTTTTGGTCTCTGAGACTCACCACAGCCTGACTTGTGACTGCAAGCAGTACATTTCAATATGAAGTCTCATCAAATGCTTTTCTTTGATGGGGTACAGAATCCAGCATGTTTCCTGGGTGAGCATGCTATAATATCTGCAGGGAACTTCCACAAGTTCGTTAGGCAAGACCTTTCCCATAAATCTAGCAGTTGGCTTTTCAAGGTGCTCTTTAGCTAAAGTCCACTGCAAACATGTTGAGTACTTCTTTTCACACCTGATTTCTTTTCAGAGTCCATGAACTCAGCAACTGGTGAAGCCACACTTGAAAAATAATTTAATGTCACTATTCAGTCAGTTGTCAGTTACAAGGCCTGAAAATTCTTGTAGGGGCATCTCAAGATGCCTCATTCTGATTCATCGTCAAGAGGCGTTATGGGTAGCTGAAAGACTGGGCTTTGGAGAAAAGGCTGTTTTGAGGCTCAATTCTGACTTTGCTGCTGAAGACTTTGGGCGAGTTATTTAACCCCAGCAGCTCAGTTTTCCTCTCATGTGTGTGTGTGTGTGTGTGTGTGTGTGTGTGTATAGTATACACAGGATAGTTAGTGTACATCTAGGATTATTGTGAGGACTAAATAAAATTATGCAAAAAAGAGCCCAGGAGTCGTAGGTCCTTCATTAAAAAGTACAAAACACAGATCTATTAAGAAAACGTTTTAGAAGAACTTGCTTTTTAAATCAGCAAACCTCCTACCAGTCAGTTGTTTTGCTTTAGTTCTGTCAGCATGATGCTTTTGGAAATGTGTCTAAAGAGCCCTCTTGTCTCCTTCTATTACCATAAAGTTTGATAGAAAATTTGCATTGAGAAAAGCAGGGCCAGGCTCTCAGGTCGGCAATGCCTTCTACCCATCAGACCTGAAATGGATACAAGTGACATAAAATTGACTTTTATTTTAAATAATTAATCGCTCTCTGTTTTAAAGCTAGAGTATGTGGCCAACTTTCTTCGATTTTACAACCACTCCCTTCTTTTAGGCCATCTTTCAATACACTAAGAATAGTCCTACCCTAAACCTAAACTGAACTGGCCTGGGATTTTTTTCTTTACAGTCTTTTCACTGCTCTAATTCTCTATCATGCCAGAATGTTATAAAGAAGGCGTTTGTTTATTTGAACTAAGTCAGTGACCTTTTCAAGCATTCTCATCATGCGCAGCATATTACATAGAGTACCTTCTGTGCATAATGAACAAATAGGATCAAATTCCAGGATCTGATGGGATAAAACTACATTTCCCCTCAGCTCGTCAACTTTTTAAGGAGATGCTCTGCAGGACAGATAATGTTGAAATGGTATTATGGAGACATATCATGACAGGGTAGCATTTTGTTACAGTGGTGATGTGTGAACTTCAGAAGATCTGGATTCTGAGTTTGGACACACTGCCAAGAATGTGGATTTCTTTTTAAAGCATCCAGATGTTTTATGTCTGTAGAGCTGGGCTTTTGGAAGTTGTTTATTTGTTGGTTTATATCAGGACAGGAAAGAGTACATTGCTTTCTTGAATCTCATTCAAGTAATTTCCAGAGTCTGAGAAACGCACCAAACCTTCAAATACCTATTGTTGTATCTTTTAATGTTTTGTGTTGGACTTTCGTTGACTGTATCAAAGCTAGATTTATTTAAAAATAAACACACATTATATTTTAAGCAAACTCAAAATGTTAAATGCCATTGCATAAAAATTAGGGAATGGAATGGAGGACTGGAGGGATTATTAGAAGCTGACTTTTTATGACCTTGATATTTCCCCACAAACACCAAAGATAAATTAACCAGAAACTTTATGTCTTCCCACCTTTGTGTGCTGAAATGTGTCACGTGCTAGAGCTGCCTCTGTTGTCTGTATACAGCTGCCTCTGTATGCAGATTCCACGATGACCATCAGTGATGGAGACTGGATTATTGGGATACAAGCTAATTAACATTTGATTTATTTTTACTATCATTTATCTAAAAGAGGCACAACACTGAGCATTTAGCTTCTATGGAAAGATCGTGAATCACTTTATTCAGCTACCTTACTTCTGGAGAGATTTGACTAGCTTTAGGTCGTAAATAGAGAAACTTGGTGTTTCCATTTGGAAATTCATGTCCCTTAAGAGCAGAGGTTTTTGACTTTGTTGGCTGCTGTGTTCACAGTGCCTAGAAAAACACAGCCCATGCCTGTTGCTCCTAACTTATCTGTTCAATGAGTGACTAAATGCTTCAGACCAATATTATGAATAGCCTCCATTTTGAGCAAGAAAATCAGATCCAGATTATCCTAATCACAAATTTTGTTATTGTCTGTTTGTGTGTTAAGATGAAAGATGGACTTTCCCACAATGGTGAATGAATTATTTATAAAAATAGTTTGATTACAACGAGGAAGAGTCCTGTACTTGAAACTTGGTGGCAGTGGTGAAGATCTCTCTCTCTCTCTCTCTCTCTGTCTTTCTCTCATGAGATCCCTGAGGGATACTCTGAATTGGTATCCACCTTCTTACATATGTTGGAATCTGTTTCCACATTCAGAGTGAGCACTTTCCCAATACTTGTTTAGCTTTTAAATGTTGTGATTCATTATTTGATCCATAAGTTGTCCATAAACTAGAGCAGAGTTTGGTTCAATTATTTTGGGGTAGGAAGTAGAAGGCGCAGGAGTTCTTTATTGGTAGTGATTTTTATTTTGTATTATTAAGTAAAACTTATAATGTGTCGTTAGAATAATAACTACTACTGGTACTGTTATATGAACAACTACAAACTATTGAGAGTTATGTGCCAGGTACTATACCTTCACAAAGCTTTAAGGGACAGGTAATATTCTTTCTGTACTATAGAAGAGGGAACTATACCTCAAAGACTTCCACTAGAATGTAGAGCTAGTAAAAAGATAGAGTTGGGATTTTAACCCAGATATGCTAGATATATGGTTTACATAATTCTGGTTCACAAATCCTAAGTCTGCTTTTCATTTTTGTGAATGAGTCATCAAACATAGGAAGTTACACAAACGTAATGAACTACGTTAATCTTCTCATAGACACTGTCAGAGTGCACGTATTACCTTAAAGGTGCACTGTTTAGATCCCAGACTAAATCAGTAATCATATAGCTGCTGAGACAACCACATGAGAGCTTGAAACAGAAGGGAGGGATCCATAATGCTACACTGTATTAAGTTTAATATCAGATTACGTTTTTTGTTTGTGCCTTTTTCAACCGATGATATACTTGAAGACGTGCAGTTTCCTAGGGAAAAAAATAATTCAGTGACATCCAAAGTTATGCTTAGGTAATGTGTAAAGACGAATAACAAAAGAAGGGACTTAACTAGAAGCGACTGTAAGAATCACTCAGTTAATCTTCCTACTTTATGCATTATTTGTACCAAGAGACAAGGAGAGAAATAATGTGGTGACTATCTTGTACAGAATGGCATTATATAAGCAATGGACATATTCAGGAGAGGAATACAAAAGAAATCTATGGAGTTCTTGGGTGGTACCTCACTTAGTGCCACTTTATTTTGTGCTGTCAACAATGCTGTGTAGTTATGTTCAGCTCTCTCTCTCTTTCTATATACACACACACACACACACACACATACATATATATGTATATATATACACACATGTATATACATATATACGTGTATATATATATGAGTCAGCCACATTCCCCATGAAGATTAAATGAGATAATGCATGCAAAAGTGTTATCTAAACCATAATGTGCCATGCAAGTATTAGATATTGTCAGGGCCCATGAATTTATAAGAAATCTCCAGCATTCTTTAAACAGGTTACAAGCCAGTAAGCATAAGGCTACCTCAACTACTATGCAAGGCATTCATAACATCATCAAAGAAAAAAAAAATGGGCAGAGGAAGGGTGAAGAGCTAATTGGTGTAAATTTTTCTCGTTCTTAGAAGATTTCACTTCTATTTCTCTGAACTGATGTGTAATAAATCCTTTAGTGGCTTTTAGCTTTCCAGGACATAGAAGTCAAGCTTCCAACAGACCAGAGCTGAAACTGGAAGCAGAGAAGAAGGAAGAGAGGATGCTGTCACTGGGGGAATCTTGGCATGGAAAGTAGTTTTTTGACCTTGAGGCTACCTGAAGGGTTTCCTTAATCTAACTGTGCCCAATTACTAGCAGTTTTCACAGCAGTAAGTTTCAGCAGCTTCTCAAAGAATAGAAGCAGACAATAAAAAGAGAGAAGCCAGGGTGGGTTTCAGTGGTTCATCATGAATAAGTTAGGCTTCTGGTGATCAGCAAAGGAAGAGCCTGGTTTCCATAAATCAGAGAGGTAGTTAGCAAGGGTTAGTTGGGACTTAAGGGAACTTGGCCTTGAAAGCCCAAAGACTTGTACCTGTGCCCTAATTATATAGCTTAGGTCCTCAGAGATGGGTATGACTTACAGTAGGTGAGGCTATGATATCTTCTATCAGCTGATCAGAGAAGAAAGTGCTGGTCTTACAGGCATGAGAAACTGAGCTTGGGTGGAGACGAAAGTATATACTCCTTTTGGGTTTCCCATTGCTCTGCCGAGCAATGGTTGTGTTGGTATTCATCTGTCTGAAGATGTAGTGTCTTCTGTCCTGGTGGAATATTAACAATCCCTGTACCTCTCCTAATCGAGGTGTGATGTTCACCCTCACATCAGACTAATTGAACTCAGCAGTTTAGTGGGTGACACTTGGGCATCTATTTTGTTTTCAATTTTATTTTTAAGTTTCCCAAATGATTCCGATTGCAGTCAGGCTTAAGAATCATTTATTTAAAAGTTTTAAGATGGAAATTTGCAAAGGGCTGCTATTCAAATCACTGTTCCTATTGCTGCTTAGCTGTTTATGATCTAAGATGACACCTGGATATATGTCAAAGGTCAATTATTAGGAGGGTCTGGCAGTGAAAACTGATACCATCCAGGTGGGCCTTCTAAGATAATAACTTGCTATGAAGCTTCATGTTCTTTTCCACATTAAGAATGCAGAGGAACCTGGCATGGTCTGATTCATGGAGCACATGCTGTGGGCTCTGCTTCTTTGCAGTATGCAAAGGAGCCTCAGGAAAAGGCTCTCCCTACTCCTCCAAATGCCCACATATCAGACTGGGGGGATATTTCCTTTAGAAATTAGTCAGCTTGCCTCTGTCACTGACTGTTGCAAATGACTACTGAATTTATATAAAGTTCATTGATGTTCCTTGTTGGGTTCGACGTTATAAAATGATTTTGAGGGCTAGCATTGGGAGTAGACTGGAAAGCTAGAGACAAAATTCCATAGCTTTGATAAAAACATAATGACTGGCATTACAAGTAGAGACTGGATAGTTCCAAAAAACTCAAGAACTTAGGAGACATTATTAATATAAGGTAATGAAGCCAAGGGATATGTGTAAGGAACCTGTTGAAGATCCCAATTATCTTGATTATAGTATTGTTGTTTTCTTTTCATCTTTCTTTACTCCTTGTGCTAGGATCTCTGCCCTGTTCAAAAGCTTATGAGAGAGATCTGCTATAGCAGAACTCTCCAGAACCTGGAGTTTTGACCAACCACCAGGGGCTAATCTTTAAAAAGTTTGGACTTGTAGAAAGTCCAAGAGTATCTGACTGGTAGATAACTAAGCAACAATGTAAAATAGGGCTCCATGGCTGTCTAGCAACAGACATGGGTAGAGATCCAAGATGGAAGGCATCTGGCAAACACAGTAGATCCCATGAAACTACAGTCTTGAGCCCTAGAAATGGATACTAAGAGAACATGTTGTAGGGTACTCAAAACAGGCTTAAGAACCATTTCCATATACAGGAAAATAAGACAATGAGTTGTACTTGGGTGCTTGGAAAGGATGAAGCACATTAAACTAGGCTAGGAGTTAAAGCCTTGTCCTATGAAATCAACCTTGAACCCAGCCTCTAGAAATGAGAACAGAGTTTGTCCAGCAGCCAAGGGGACTTCATGCTTGGCTGATGAACTGCTGGTCTACAGCTCCCTGAATTCCCCTTACCCAAGGTCAAGATGAGTTCCAATCATGTCAGGGCTGGACCTGTAGTTTGGGGTTAAGTGGTTCCAGCTTCTATATAGAGGCAGGAAGCCAAAAGGATCATCATCATAAGTATTTTTTTAAATTCACAATTCTACTTTTCTTCTCCAACTACAGTTTTGTTGGATGGACATGTTCTAAGAGTATGTGCAGAAGAAGAAGATTAAATAAACTTCTCCCAGTCAAACACAGTTAAGGGCTATTGCACTGTGGCCAAATGACTTTCTGTGAAGACCAAAATTACTTACTATAGAAAGCAACCAAATGCATTTGAGGTTCCTTTATGCTCTAGAATATCTAATGTGATGTAGAACACATAATATACTTTAAGTGAGTGCATATCAATACATCCAAGAAAGTCATAGCTATGGAGAGGCATATAATTGATATGATATTTCAAAAATCACTATTATCCCCATTCTAGCTTATTTTAAAGTGTGCATTTATTTTAAATGTTTTTCTGATTTAAGTTTGTGCAAAACTTTCTTCTTTTCTCTCTTTAAAATTGTAAATCCTAAATATTTAGAAGAGATCCTGCTGCCATTTAATATCTGATATTTGCACACACATGCACCTAGGTACACAAATATACACAAACAGAGACTTCCAATGATAACACAACCCTGAAAAGGAGTTTGGGGAGTGCTGTGTTAACCAACATATTGCTGAGTTAGCAAATAAATAATTGGCACATACATCCCTTTTGTATCATCAAGTAGTGCACATTCTTAAAGTGATAATGGAACTAAATTTGGAGAGAAGAGTCCCTTAGGCTTCAATTTATTTGTTTCACAATCACAGCCTCAAACTGAAGGGAAAATTATGCGGCAGTTTGATAAATAAAGCACTATACATTCAAAAACAAAATGCAAAATGAAAACTTTTAGAACTTCAAATAATCAAGGATTTTAGATTAATTCCATCAGTGGTTGAGAGTTTTTTTGTTGTTGTGAATTTGCTGGAGAATTTAGTATGAAAGCACTCTAACTAGTGTCTGATTATATCAGTGTCTCTATTTCCTTTTAGAACACACATCTGTTGTTGTGGGGGGTTTTTGGAGAGGAGAGTTTGGTTGTGGTTATTATGGAAATATGGCAGAACCAAATATTTTAAAGCAGATGAGAAGAAACCCACAAACAGTTGGCTCACAAATGTGATACTCTCCACACCCAAGTATAAAGCAAGCCGCAGCGGCAGCAGCGGCAGCGTTCCTGGTGGCCTCTGTTTTATCTGTTTCAAACACTGGGCTGCTCTTGTTAGTTAACTGACTGGAGATTGTTTTCTCCCTTTATCCCCCCTCTCTCTCTTTTTAATTGTTGTTACTCTGTTTTGCCTGAAAGCTGCAGTATCTCACTGTTCATTATTCCCCGTTCAGTCAACTTCTGTCCAAAATTAACTCATTGTGTGCTGGAGTTCTTTTCAAGCTCCCTTTTCTTACAAGATGCACAAAATAGACCTCACCGTAGCTCTCTTAAGAAGTTTGCATATCATATAGATAATTCCTTGAATTAACTCAATGCTGACTTTGCTGGGCTGTGTTTCTTTAATATTTACAACTTCTAACTAGAAATATTTCTAATTATTAATAAGAAATTGTTCTAAAATTCTAAAGTTTCAACCATTTAAATCCTCCCTCTCTTTTCTCTCTCTCCTCTCTTTCTCTCTCTCCCTCCCCCTTTCTCTTCTATAAACCTAGTTCTGCAGACCCTGTTCTGACTTTAGTTTCCCTTTTTTATTTTACTTGGAAAATTTTAAAGAGTCTTTCGAGTCTCCAAACTAAACCTAGAAGACAAAAAAAAAAAAAAAAAAAAAAAAAAAGCCAGCAGTCAAAACAGCTGGGGAACTAGTTTCTCATATCAGCATCAAATTCCAAGGTATTCAACTTGAATTAAGTGCAACCATCAGAAAAAAACATCGAAATGGGAAAGTTGCTGTTGTAAATTAATGATTATTTGCTGTGTGCGTTAGAGTTGCTGTTTGTACCACATTTTATTGTGATGTTTTATTCTTATTCAGTGCAACAGTAATTGGGTCTTAAACATGATAAAGTATCTTAAAGGCTGCATTGGTGGCTGAGCAGCCTACACCAGGGTTTTAACTCTAGTTAAAGAAGGTTAATCAAAGCTAATGAATCTGTTTTATCCATTGCCATGAGTTAAAAAAATGTGCCAGGAGGTGACTGAACTAAAATCTGAATTGTTCAGCTATGAATGCAAATACATTTTTGGCATAATGATTTTGCAAGCCTCTTTGATGGCTCTGGGTCCTCCTGTATGCAGGTAACTGCAAGCTCTGTAGTTTTCTTATCTTTCTACCACTACTCACTCTTCTGCCATTAAAAAATATGAGCCTTATGAAAATACAGGAGAGAGAATGCAATCCCACACTACAGCCTTCAGTGTGAGAATATCAAGAGACTGTTGCATTCAGAAGTTCAGAATAGCTCTGCTCTTTATAAAAGAATATGAGGAGCCCCCTAATAAGGCCAATTCATTAGAACAAGTGTTTGTTACTAAAACACACCACGCAGGACCACAGGGATCCGAGCCAGACAGCACAGCAATTAAAGTTGCCTCCCTTCCAAACGCAGGCGGCCCACCAACTCTCCCCCACGAGTTCGGCTTTGTTTTCCTATTAGAAATGTGATTAAAGAATGCAAGTTCATAATTTGTTCATGCAGCAGAGGACCAATGACGCTCTGGTTGCAACAACCTTTGATACGCTTTAAATTGGAATTTTAAAATTTCAGATTGCTTGTGTGTGTCGTTTCTGAAGGCGCAGGAGGAGCAAAACCGTTTTGCTCTGGGAATATACCTTGCTGCCTGGAAATCACTGGCTTGTTGCATTTGAAAAAACGCTCAGCGAGAAATCATCCTCCAAATATCTAAAATCACAGTGGTGGAGGGTTTTTAATTTTAATCCCAGCATTTACAGAACACACACAGACACACACACACACACACACACACACACACACACACACACACACGGTCTGCAGTGACACCTTTCCCTTTTCCCCTCCCCTTTTGGTGCTCTGCAGAGCTTTGGAATGAGATTCATAGCGACTGTGGCTGGCAAGGAAAACCCCCTGCCTGAGAGACAGAAAGAGGGGCGGGTAGGGCCATTGTCGCTGTCTGTCCTGCCCTCTTTTTAAGCCCAAATAATATTTGTACTTTGCGGGGAGGAGGGTGCAAAAAAGGGATCAAGAGATGAAGCAAGGCAGAACCCAAAAAGCGAGGGGGAAAAGAAAGTCCAAGGATAGAGACTAGCTTTGGTCCGAGAAAGGGCCTACATCACAGGTTTCAAAAGCATCTTTTTTCAGTTTCACAAGCCACAACCTCCTTGATGAAAACTAGTTGCGAAATTCAGTGCCTGTTAGGCCTCAGCTAATTAGAAAAAATGGGCTTTTTTTTTCTTTTCCTTTCTTTCTTTAGCACCTTTTCTTTCAAGCATTTAGTCTCAGGAGGGGGATCCAGGCTCTTGGCTGGGCTGTTTTGAAAACACGCCTTTGAATGCCTCTCCCTAATTCACGCCTTTTGTTTTTCAGCTTTTGTGTTTGCCAGTTTGACCATATAACGTTATACATCTGGTGTATAGCTTGTTGGGGGCTTTTTTCTCCCAGGGTTCCTATGCATTCCCTATAGGACCCTCCTGAGCTTCAATTTGAGCGATCGTGTAACATAAAGGGGGTAAAGGAGAGTCTAGGAGGCTGGGGAGTGGGGGAAAGGAGGGAGCAGGAGCGGGGAGGAGGCCTGGGGGAGACAGAGAGAGAAATGAGTGAAACATAAAAAAAAAAGTTGAAAAGAATTCTTTTGCCGTCTTCTTTTCTTCTCACTGTTGCGACTGGACCCTGAGTCAGCCGGCGACAAGGCCTCGGTGGGAAAATGACGGGGCCGCAGAATAGATAACTCATTGGAATTCTGGCAACATATTCGTAAATAAAACAAAAGTGAGGAGGCGGGCTGGGGGAGGGCATGTGTTCATGGGGAAGTGCAGGGCTGCACAGGGCAGGGCTAGGAGGACATTTCCAGGGCCGGCTCCCTGCCTTGCCTCTTGCAGGGGAAATCTAAGACGGTCAAAGGAAAGGAATCTGGACGGTTTTGCCCAGGCTTGTTTAGCAAAGCTCTTGCAGCTGGAGCTGTTTATTATTGCAGCTAGGAAGATGCTCTTCCAAACACACTTCCCAGCTGAGAGAGCTGAAATAATCTATCCTATTTCTTCAGAGCTTGCACGGTCTGTGCCTTAGAAAGGGGTTTCTGTTCAAAGAGGAACATACTTAAGCATGGTTATTTTTCCCCAGCTCCTTGAGAAGAGGCATCCCCCAGATTTAGTTTGCAGATATCTTTCCTGGCCCTTACCTCCCATGCACACTTTTGACAAAACAGCCTGGATACTGCTTCTTGGGATGATGATATTGATGTAAGTTTCCTGACTTAAAAGCTCCCAGTCTTACTAGTGGATTTTGTTGCTGTTGTTGCTCATTGATGGGTAATCTTGTAGATGAGCGCTCATCTCAATTTCCCCGTCTGCAAAATGGACATATCTTAAGATCCAAGTCACAATTCTTAGTTTTCACATTCCTCGAGGGTTCCTTTTGTAATGAGTCTATTTCATATTTATAAAATCCATCATAAACACATAGTGTATATTTTGGTGGTTGTGATTTTGTATGTCATCCAACGGCTCTAGAATAACTCTGCAAGCTTGATTTTGGCTGAAATAAAACCTAGAATAAATAAGAGGACAGTATGTTTGTGGTGGTTGTTTAAAGCTAATACCAGCAGCCTTTTCTTTTCTTTACTGCTGAACAATTTCAAAGCAATACTAGGCATGAAAGCAAAACAAACTCATTTCAGTGAAAGCTTATGAGTTATTTGTGTTTCCCTGAATTCAAGGAGGGGGTGCATGGGTAGGAAATTTGTTTTAAATATAGAAATGGGGAAAATACAACAAACTCCGCAGAATTATCTTGGAAGGTTCTGCAGCTTGAAGTGCAGAGTTTATTACAGATGTGATGTAACTTGTGGGTATAATTTTCAAAAATAGCTGAAGAATACACTGTGAGAAATCTTACCAAAAATACCATTTTCCCCAAAATATTTGTCACTCAGGTTACCAGCTGATTAACGCCTTGAAAAGAGTTTACTAGGTGGAAATCTCTATCCCTGTCCTTAATCAGTCCAGCCACATGACCAATAATGTGGATGCAAGGGTTAATACAATTAAATTAGCAAATGTTTGGAAGGAAAGGGTAAAATTGATTCTTAAAAAGATGTTTAACAAAGACATTTTGCTGTTCCAATCAGACATGTAATTTATACAATAGGCTATTTTCAGAAATCTATTTTTTCCCTAAACGTTAATCAGACCAGCCTGTTAGTCCACATTGGGATATGCCGTAATTCCCCTGGAAAAGTAACTTACCTTAGGGAAATATTTTACTTCACAGAAAAAGACTGTTTATTTACTCTGAATTCCTTCCCTTGCAAGGTTGTTGTCTGTTTTTTGTTTTTGTTTAAACTGGTCTCAGAACATGGAGAAGTACGACCATCATCAACTGAAACAAAAACAACAACAACAAAAAACCATGGACTTGAGCTAAAATTCTTAAATGAATTGTTTAGCCTCAAAATGTAAAACTGTCCCAGCAAGAATGTCACGAAGTGTAAGCACAGAAGGATCTGTATTTTACTGAAAACGTTCTTTATGTAACACCCAAAGAACACGAAAAGGATCCACCCTTACTTATATTACAATGTCTGCATTTATTATCTTTTCAGGAGTGCTTCACAAGTTGATACTGTTTTCTAAAAGATTTTTTAGATTGAGACTCCTAACTCATCCACCTGCTCTCCTAGATCACAACTCTAAGTCTGGAAAAAGGCACACTTTATGTTTCTGTGAAAACTGGCTTTATTTCTAGTTATAAGGGAAGCTGAACTTTTAGGTAAACTTGGTGCCAGGTAGCAGCAGCAGCTGCAGAGTAAAAAAGAAAAATGGTAGTTACCCAGTTAAGAAAATAACATTCTGTTGATCGACAAACACTCTTTAAATTTTAGCTATTAACAGCTCTTACAGAAACAGGAACTGCCAATAACAAAGTTGATTTCTAATGTCCCCAAGGTAATAATAATCCACTAATTTGACTATATCCCAGCTGGCCTATACAGCAGTTTCTATTTGTTTTTTTGCAGCAGGGGAGACTTATCTTTCTTTGGGGGAAAAAAAATGGTGGAGGGTGTGCAGTAAAATTAAGAAGGAGTGTGGAGAGAAAACACATGGAAATTTAATGTGAAAGTTTCTTGTTGCAATAAAGCTGTTAGGTTTGGCATGAAGACTGTTATCAGATGGTTCCTTTGACATTACTTGAGCCTTTCAGTAAGTAAGACAAGCCTGAAGGATTAGGTTGTCAACTTCAGCCTGTCATCTTTGAGCGGAAAAAAAAGAGTTGCTTTTCTTTTTCTTTTTCTTCCTTTCTTTTCTTTTTTTTTCTTTAGGTTGCATCTTCCTTCACCAGCTTTTAGCTTTGAGACTGCAGCAGAGGTAGTTAATAGAACACAACCTCAGGCCCACACTGATCATGAAAGTCTAGCTTTTAAAGATAAGTGAGCCAACCAAGCTGTAAGGCTAATCACCCTGTGCAAGTATGAATTTATCTAAAGAGGATTTCATGTGGAACCCCCGGAGCCGGCCTCCAAACGGATGACTGCACACTTTAAGAAAGTTAGTGGGACTTCTCCCAATCAACTGTCAGGACACATAAAGGGTCTGGAACGTGCTGACTTAAGCAAACAATATTTAGCCATCTAAGGATACCATAAGGCCCAAGATTTTGCTTTGTTGGCGCTGACAGGAAATATTGATACATATCAAGTAACACTCCTGATGCAAAAAGGAAGATGTGACTCCTTTTGGCACTATCTCTATTTAGGAAACCATCTTGTGTTTTTAAAAAAGCACAGGTTGGGGCAGGGATAATGTCAAACCCAGTACTTCTCTAGGGACTTTTCCAGCTTTCCTGGGATCACAGTCTCTTGAAAACAGGAACTGAGCTAAAATCGTCTCCATTTTGAAAAAACAAAATTTATTGGAATTTGAATTTGCAAACTCTCAGAATATCTAGCTGACAAGTGGACCCTGCCCATAACCCCCAAACTATTTCTTAAGTTTATTAACCTAGGAAACCTGCCACTGA
This sequence comes from Cacajao melanocephalus, assembly GCA_963573385.1. Lineage (NCBI taxonomy): Eukaryota > Metazoa > Chordata > Mammalia > Primates > Pitheciidae > Cacajao > Cacajao melanocephalus. Next base: position 109,648 of record CAUYLG010019731.1, read on the forward strand.
TTAGGTTTTGGTGTATTTCTCAGCTTTTACAATAGTCTAAACTATATTAGAACTATCTGGCTACTGAGCCTAAAAAGTAAATAGAAATATGTGGCTGTCAAATATGTGAGTCAAAACTCAATTTTTTGTGACAAATAGTGTCTAATCCTATTGACTAATCACTTTTAGACATTTATGGCTTTAATTACAGGGGAAAAATTGTAATGTCCTGTCTTGGGAAAATTTAATTGGGAACTTTGGGCTGTTACCATAGAATAAAGGTTGGTTTGGAGGTTTTAATTTAAAAAGGAAAAATAAAGAACCCTATTTTATCAGCGTACTCTAAACATTCTCCATCAGTAATGTTGTGCCTGAGGTGATATCCTTGAAGATGCTGGAGGTGGCGGTGTTAATGAAATAACCGTTGGCGTTAAATAGCATTTCTAGAATCCTGATTGTAGTGCTAGAAAGGAAAGTGAATTTTGTAGCAGCACAATAAACAGGGAGAACTGAAAAAAAAAAAAAAAAGAACCCACTCGTTTAGTAAGGAAGATTGCTTCCAGTTAAACAAAGAAATTTAGGGTCGTCTGCTTTTCATGAAAATCGCATACATATGGCCTTTGAAATTTGTCACTGAAGATGGTTTTGCTCTAAGGTAAAATTCAGCACTTTATAGCTTTTCAGCTGCAAGTCTCTGGATTTTTTTTCTTCTGTCTTTTGGCCTGAAGCCCAATATGAATGTATGATCACTAGCACAATAGTTAAACATCTGAGTCTTTTTGAAGTGTCTTCAATGTTACAATGATGTGATGGTTGATTGCCTAGCAGTCAGTGTAGAAAAGACTGCATTCTGCCCCCTAGTGGTAGAGATTTAATGACAGCTTCATAATACATAATACCTTTTTTCCCCCTCTTTTCCATATGCTAAGGATATAGAGCAGTGTGGGAATTACTGATGAGTTTTGTCATAATCAGTAAAGTGTATATTTTAAACAGGAAAATTTCTAGACTGAATGGACAGGTTTACGAGGCACAGGGTCATTTGATGTATGTTTTGTGTACTCTGCTGTGCTTTGCCAAACAATATACATTACTGCTATAAACAGACATTGTCTTTAATACAGCACTCCTCCTGGGGGAATTCTGGGACTTTTTAGTAGAAGCAATTAACCAAAAAGTTGGTGGTGTTGCCAAAATTTTATATATATATATGTGTGTGTGTATATATATATACACACACACACACACACATATACACACACACACACACACACACATTCAAAGAAAGCATGATATATTGTCAGATATTGTGGAACTTTCCATCTCTTTTCAGATGACTATTTCTTTGTACAGGAGGTAATAAAAACAATCTGCACTAATTATACCACTGACTTCCACAGGTCACAGCCCCTTTGTGTTCAGGTTCATAAAAACCATGCACACCCAAGGTAAAGAAAGGGCTTGTGATGTCCTCAAGATTTTGATGTGGGAAACGTTGATTATGTACAGCTTTTTTTCAGCTGACAATGAAGTAGAAGGAATTTGCTTGAGTTTTTATCCTGTCCTGGGTTCTTGCTTGTTTGATTTTCATCTTTAACATAGAATTCATATCCCACATGCAGGCAAGCATTGGAAGGCACACAAAATCAAGCACCGATGGTATAGACATCATCCAATGAGTGTGTGTTTAGATATTGTACAAGTGAAAGCCCACATTGGAGGAAGACGGGACAGACTGAGGAGGAGAAGGAGGAGGAGGCGTCCGGGGAGAGTGGATGGGAGGGACAGCTGGACCATGTGTAATGTGTCAGTTTGCTTCTGTGCCACTATTGTGTTGCTGATGTTGGAATGCAGGGAAGGCGCTCGTTTGTTGAATAAGGAGCCATGTAAATTCCAGCTGTCAACATGTGATCACTGCCTTGGACAAAGAGGGAGGTTTTCTCCTCACTCATATTTGATTTCTAGTGACAGCTACACATTTTCTGGAGCCTTCTTTACCACCAGGCTACATCTGGGTAGCCTTTGGCCACTCTTCTCTTTTCAGACTGGTTCTGCAGGGTTAGTACCTGGCTTGTATAGGTGTGTTGACTAGCAATCAAATGACACACAGTCAGAATTAATTCAGAAAGAATGCTATGGATAATAGTGATAAATAATCGATAGTATTTTAAATGACATTACTTGCTATTGTTTGATTTCAGTATAAAAGGCAAATGCTTTACTTGAGAAGAATAGTACAAAACAAAAATTCACACACTAGGTAGTTTTTCTTATTGTGAGGCATGTCAATCTGGTTGTAACCACGTCAAGCTATGCCTTTCTTTAAAAACTGCTCCAGGAAACCAGGGGTTCACAGAGGGACAGAGAGACGCTCACTTCTTATCTTACTGTCTTGCTATCTAGCTCTGTACCCTCGCCATGTGGTTTGAGAGAAGCTGCTGACATTTCTGAGATTTTGAGTGGGGTTCTTGGTAGGTCTCTACAAACTGGAAGGGGAGGAGGAAGAGGAGATTGAGTAGCAGGGGAAGAGGAGAAAAGCATTCTCTGTGTAAGACCAACTCCAAAGCAGCTTGAGTCTCTTGGGAGTTTCATTAGAGAAAAAAAACCATTCATCCTTGTTCACACAGGCAAAAATTATTCGGAACTAGGAGATTTTGGATGCCAGTTTTTTTTTTTTTTTTTTTTTTTTTTTTTTTGTAAATCATGGAAACATAGAACATTTTGTGATGTGTGGCAAAACCTCAGGCTTTCTTTCTCCTTGCTGCAGAATTTAATTATCTTAAAAGAACTCAAAATGCTACAACATTGGAACTGTAAGGCTCCCTTACCCAGGTACATATTGTTTTCCTTCTGGCATGATGTGGTACTCCCAAT